>LOND01000318.1:79749-91083 GCA_014220965.1 Paragonimus kellicotti
ATTTATCCGGCGAAATTACCCTCCGAACTCGGTTTCCCAGATTCATGTTCAGTCCAATAAAAATGTTTAGGAAGCCGTGTTCGGAGGGTAATTTCGCCGGATAAATTAGAGGCCGGGTGATTTCTGAAATTGCAACCTAAGCAACATGGCTCACCTGGTGCATTGTTGCACCCATACTTATGTAGGGTGACAAAAAATTTGTGTTCCACTAACTTGTGCGACCTGATGCTGCATGTTCCCTAAGAGTATCAGCATTGACGCAGAATGAATGGTATGAACTACGACCGGCACTGAAGTTGAGATAAGCAAAGTTAGATCTATGATACTATTAGACGAATAATAACACAACCTATCTGCTGCATTCTCCCAGATGCTAGGTGCAAATTAACGAGCTCATTACAGTGGTTATAGAGTAAAGTCGTTCTAGTAAAATACATGAGGCGTTGTCAAGACTAGCGATCAACCGATATTGATGGTTAAATTCTATTCAGTAGCAGGCCGGATCCACGACTATGGTTCGTGTGATCGACAGCAGCCCAGACAAGTTCACTCACTTTACTCAGAATGATTTCCGGAGCCAAATACTCGGGCGTACCGCACAAGGTCCACGTTCGTCCTTTTACTCGCTTAGCGAATTGGCACGTCCCGCGTGAACACGCTCAATCCGATCCGATAAGTATTGAAGTTGCACAGGGCTAGCAGGAGAGCGGATGTCCCCGTGCTGCTACCCAACACACGCGTTGCAGGTGGGCATAAAATTCGCATCGATCCATTCAATAAACAGTTCTATCACAAACCGAAACCGTCCTTAACCGACAAATCAGCTTAAGTTTTTACTCGGATTGACGGATGCAAAAACGAACGCCCACGAGAGTCTTACAGTGGTGGATTATCAAGCGGGAGGTGAGAGTATTCCAACACTTGGCGGAATACCTCAACGCGGGGGGAGGTCCGTCCAAAAGCCCACAGCGAGCAGATCGGGGACAACGTGGGCGACCGGATGAGTCATCGCTCGACTAGGATCGGACAGCCAATAAATGACGGGTTAGATAGTTTTGTTTATAATGGATTCGAGTTATATTGCTTCACACATGTATAGATGTTTCGCCAAAATGGAGCTGTGTGCACGCCAAATCTCAGTTGTATTTCACCACCTTTTAGATTTTAAGAATATGCACTACTGACGAGCTCTAATGAGAGCGAAACTCGAGTCTAGTGCTTCTTTTCGAAAGAGGCTGGCTGGAAAGTCTATCTGAATGCGAAGGCTGCGATCAAATGTGAGTGATGTTCAACTTGAAATTAATCCAAATCCACGACTACTCATCATTACTCTTAGATGTGTTAAATGTGTTTGCTCTGCTTATAGACAATTCACTGAAGGAACTGATTCAGAAGGAAAGTTAACGACTGTAGATTTGGTGAACTATCGACTATTTCGTTTCTTCGCAAGACCAGATCAGTGCATTTGCACACGCTCATTTTCTTGGTTAACTGCCTACAGAACGTTCGTGGATCACTATGCGAAGATAACCGCTTAACAGTAATTAAACAGCTACACAGAATGTGGGCAGAATGAATTAAGTGGAACCACGTGAGTGGAATTTCTAATTGCGGCTTGAGTACCGACAACCGCATAATAGAGGGTGTGGCAAACCAACGGACAACACAGAAAACTCGAACTGGCGGATGAACATTTCCTGCCAAGAACATAATGAACAAGGCGTCCGGGGAAAACGATTGGACGATACACCGTTTCACCTAAGAATACACCGGGCACATCAAGTATACAGGGCGAACTGGACTTAATGGGCGACCTAGCCGTCACTATGGGAATATTGCGATTGAGGTAAACGGTAAATAATCAGGCAGGCAGAATCACGTTCCGTAAAGTTGGAGGCTAAACAGAACTAACTAACTTACTATACCCGCAACGATCAATGCTGAATCGAAGAAATCAAAATTGACAATCAGAACAGAATCCCATTTTTGAGAAACTAAATTAGGCTAACAGAAAAAGGAGTGGTTTCTTTTGCGTAGCCATAAATGAAACAAGACAGATATCAAACTGGATGATCGCGAAAGCAACGTGGCCGTTCGCCAGCGCATAGTTACCGTTAGATAATAAATCAATGAGAAATTAAAAAGGGCACGGCCTGCAGTGGACGGTCGTATACGAACCATTTGTTATACCAAACAATGCTCATACTGATGCCATCAACGAGTGAATGAGCTACGAGATCATAAGGCAAAAATGCGGGCATGAAAGATAACGATGTTGACCGAGTAAAACTGACATATCCCACCGGACAGATTGTGGACTGCGCGTTCTCAAAACGCTGGCTAGAAACGCTAACCGCAGGTCCAAATTTCACAAGTGGCACTTTCAAACCTTACCCGGCTAGGCGATAAAGGCTGTCGTAGCCGGTGACCACGTTATTGCTACGATAGCCTGAGCTTTCTCTCAGCTAGTAGTAGCTGAACGAAACAGGATACGGTACGGCAGCCACCTCATTAGCATACGGAGTACACGATCTAACCACAAATGACTATGAAGCCCAATCACCTCAGTTATCGATCATTAACTCGTTACTGTCCCAAGTATGGACCGTCGCGTTATTAACTCAATCAGTCCATTTGATACAGAATTAGTGGCTATGAAAACAGCAATCGAACACTGAGAACGTATACGCAGCTACCGCAGGACCAGGCTAGATATCTGAACTGTGGTGTAAGGTTGAGCGTACATATGTCCTGGAAGTACTACCATTAATCGATAATCGAACATCATTACAAAAGCATAAGTGAAAGAGATATCCGAATGAATCACGAACCCTACAATTCTCATAAACAGATTGTCAGCATTATTATTATTATTATTATTATTATTATTATTATTATTAACAAAAGCCTCAGGCGTCCTGCCTGTAACAATAAAGAGTCAATATCAACTGAAAATTGTGACAACGCTTTGACAGTGTAAAGCACACACTATACAGACCAGCCACACAAGTTAGCTGAATAAGGACGATATGTGGAAGGATGAAGTAAGATAACATCCTCCGTAGATCCAAAATCGGTCAGCTGTTTGCTCAACAAAGGCTCCGCTGGGAGAGCCGGGGAATCTCCAAACCTTTTTTCCAGAACATAGTCTACCATGTAGTTAAAAAGGACGGGAAGATCGGACGGCCTTGTCGAACGTGGTTGAAAAAGAGAACGTTCGGAACACTTGCACATAAATGCGCACTATGCAAACAGAACGGGCATAGGATGATTTAATCAAACTTGTATTTTTTCTAAGATTTTACTAAGACAGAGGCAGACAGAGAAAGCAAGGTGTGCAACCGAATCAAAAGCAGCATTTCGGTCCAAAATTACCATGGTCATTGGTCAGAGAGCTCTGATGTCCGTCGCAAGATGAAAATACAGTCAGCACAGTGTCGACCAGATCAGAATTCTATCTTTTCCACTTGTACTTAATTTCCTGTGATTCAGAAGTCAACAAATTAGTAAAACTGTGCAGAAGTTTTCAAGAGAATTGTTCACCCATTGATTGGTATACAGTATCGTGAAGAGAAATCCTTTCGATTGGTGATCAAAAGTAAGAACCAGAGGTGCTTCAAAGAAACTACGAGGACTGACCTTAGCATTCTCACCGGAAATATTAAAGCAAGGTATTCAAATGGTGACAACGACGTTTGAACAATAGGGTGTTTCCTAATTAATACAGAAGTTTGCCAGTTTTGGACAGCTGCACCCCTTACCTGTGGGTGAGCTTCAGATAAACAAAACTTCTGAGCTACAAACGTTAGGTCCTGGAATAATAGAGATGGAAGCACCATCTCACCATCGGCAACTGCTAGGATAGCGTTGAACTATCCACTGAAATGCATAACAATGCGACTGGCATGTAACCATGCTTAGTTATACATATAAATTACATGGAATTCGAAGACTGAATAAAGTGCGGGAGGGCAAAAACCACTGCTTCACGTTTAAATCTATAATGAAACTGCTTTCTCCGAAAGCTTAAGAAGAATAATCTATCACAAGTGAGGAGGGCGTGGATACCAACATGCGTGTACCGAGTCAAACTTTACAACCTGTCAGGTGTGGTCAACGCAAGGTTTGAGGTTTCCAAAATTTCACAAACTTTTTTCCATTTGTGCTGAAACTCATTTGTTTAATGCTCCCGACCTAAATGAGGTACAAGGGACAGATGGTGCAGTACATTGGCCTACTACCTTACAGGTGACGATGCAATACGTAATGGGAGTGGATTTATTTGCCAGAAACAGTTCGAAATTTTTAGCGACAGTGTGCTGAATGCGGCATTCATTGAATGATAGTAGATTGAACGGAGCACAGTAAAAGCAGTCAAAAGTAATAAAACACGTCCCCCTATTGTTATTTTACATACCATTAGTGTTTCGGCTGCGTTGCACATCCTCCACCCACTCTCGGTCGATATCGAAGGCGGTATCTTACAGAAGGGCTATTATATAAACTAAGTTAAAATAAGGTTTATAGCAGACATGTCTAGAACACGGTTGTTAACAAACTCCAACATTCGACAAGAATGCGATAAACCTTGATGGAACAGTACCCATCAGTTTTGAATGCTGCAAGAGGAGTGAGAGTATCTGAGTAACACATTTTTTGTGTCTAGTTATCCTTCAATGTGAGAGGTGAATGTGCACAAACAAGCCGTGATTGCCAAGCAAGTCACAACAGGTAAATCAAGGCAGACGTAAACCGGATAGAAAAAATTAAGTATTGGTCGCGTTGCACATCGGGAGCAGGCTCGCGCAGTCATTTGAACGGCGAACAAAGAATGGCATCATGGCTATCCAACACTGACTGTCACCGTCAATGTTCTGCATATAACCAGAGGGTGGACCGTTTTTTGTGCTAAACTACGTATCAATTCTCTACTTCTTCAAGTCGAAAAGAATGGAAACAACGACGGATTGAGCAGAAAAAGGGCCCAATAAAAACGGCCGAAGACAGCAATGCTCGATAGAGTACACGAGCCAGGTTCGTGTACGTCACTTAGTAGGTCATAAAAAATTGCCACATCATCGATGCCAATATATAAAAGGCACTGCCATACATCGTTTGGATCTATTTCTAATAAATCCGACAATAGTTCGCGAATAGCCGCGGCATTGTGCAAAAATGAACATGACAATACAAGCGAGTTCAAGTTTGTCCGGATTGTTATCGCAATCCAACCCGTCACTAAATCAATGGATGTGGCCGACCACAATCGGGTCAGATTTGGGTCATGTCCCGACTTAAATGTGGTATGTAAGGGTGCAACAACTCGTGCGTGCACGTGTGTTTCAAGCGGAAACACGGTCGTCACACAACCGGATGATCAAGTAAACACATGCAAGAAAGGAGCGTAGAGTGAGCGATTTTACAATGAAAATGTGGCAACAACGTTGGTAAGGCGAGAGAGCAAAATTACCTTCAGGTAGCCGAATTGATCGATGAGAATATTCTCTGGCTTCAAATCACGGTAGACTAGCTCTAGATAATGTAGATACTCGAAAGCCAGGACCACTTGACCCGCATAGAATCGTGCATGACATTCACTGTAAAGTTGAGTAGAAGAGGGCAACGTTAGTGACGCGTTAAAAATATAGTGAAGTTGGAAACAATAGTAGGGTGGCAACGAACCTGGGTAAGCAAGTGTTGCGAAAGAAATAGCCGGGGTTATACAAATATTGCAAAGGTTACGTAGGAGTTAAGTCTGACAAATAATGCACATTGCACAATTTTAGTTGTGACGTATGCTGTAAGTGGACAGATAGATTGAGGACTATAAGCGGATCAATGAATTACAGAGAATAAAACTGAGAGGGTCCTAAAGCTAAAAGTTGAACAGGACCTACACGTGATCGTAGGTATAATATTTTGCACAGGTTTTCAAGCCACTTTCGTTTAAAAAGAAATACTAATTCATATTAGAACTCACTTATAGCTTTAGACCCAGTCGGAATATGAACTTACTCCTTGAGACAAGCACACTGACTAGTGTGCGACTGACTTCACATGGGGGTATAGCCGAATCAATACACACAGAGTTCCACCCAAAGCTGATTGCAAGTGAGAGTGTATCAGTTACAGTTCGGTAGTCCCTGGGATGATTGTTTCAGTAAACACGGGAGGAAAAAATTAAGAACAATCCACATAGAGGGATTCAGGAGAAAAGAAAGTCGTAGTGACGGCCTCCCAAAATGAACTTCAAGCCGCTGTCGACTTCACTAGTGCGGTGGCAAATTACGAAGAGCTACACAGGAAAATGAAGGATGTGTCTAATCGATATTCATCACCATCATCATCGCAACCACCACCGTCATCAACAACAGCAACAATGGCAGAAATAACATACCTGGAGGCAACATTGAGGCTCAACTTCCACCATCATAACAGGGGGCTCCATTGTAGAGATTGAAGTGGGAGAAGGACAAGATTTAACTAAAGAAGTTACTGTCTATACTGTCTAAGCTCCAGCATATGACATAAAAGTTCCAACAACTTACAAACGAATGGAACAGATCGAACGGTCACTTCGTCCTCCCAACTTCCATTGTTTAGTCTCATTAATTATCCTTACTGCGAAGGCAGCTCAACCAAACAACCGTGACAATCACGCCACTGAATCCGACTGGTCACTGCCTCCCCCGATTTCTCTAGCCACAGACTGTGCGATTCACGAGACGCCCAGTCCGAAGAAGCACACGATCTACAGTAGTTGACCCGTTGGGAAATGTTTGTCACTGTTCTAGGCCAGGTGGTTGCGGCATCCGTAAGAATTGTTCGACTGGGTAGAAAATACCAAAAGTGGTAGCTACCTTTTGGCATTCATCAAACAGTGAAGATCAGGTTGGTTCAACTCGATTCATGGCCGTAGAGTTACTTACTTGTCGACGCTACCACACGCAGCGACTAAACAGAGGCAGTGACAACATAACATCTTACATCAAGAACGAATGTAAGCCTCAACGATAGAGTAACACTGATCTCACGGCCGAGTCACACAAACGATCCGCAAGCTTCAAGGGGGCACCTCCCTGTCGTCAAGACTGATTTGGATTGGTGATGGCCATTGTCCTGGAGATAACAGCACCTACTTATCAACGACTCAACGCAAGCAATGCAAAATCACTGCACACAATTAAACGTGTACCTCTATCCGTCATACCATCGACGTATCTACACAAATGTTCCACTTACAACCCATCAATGAATTTGACATATATAACTGTCAAGGGCAACAGCAGTCCGAGCTCAAAGCTTGGAATTTATGAATAAACCTACGGTTTGTCGATCATCACATACAGGCATGACTATTCAACTCATCGGTTCAAGTTACTCAGGATCACTGGTTAAGAGGATGAGAGTTGCTTGATGAATATTTACTGTAGATTGCAGTTATACAACAGCCTTAAAAATGCAGTTCAACCACATAAATTATATTAATTGTAATTCCCGAAAAGTAGTGAGTCCGTTTAGTGTAAACGGTGCTGAGAAACAATTCACCTTAAGTAACTATCGTACTGAGGTGCTACCGGGTGGGAAGGTGACCGACACGGACTGAGATGACGACGCTTTCCGTAGCGCACAAATATGTACGTACATTTTTCCAGTTCTGAACAGTCCTTTGGCCAGTTCGTGCTGTTGAGAGGCGTCAGAAGTGAAATCCGAGTTCTATTTAAAAAACTAGAGCAGTTTCCTGTAATATTAACCAGTTTTGTTACACTCAAAAGTACAACTCGTATCCATAAGACTACGGCTAGAGCAATGACGTCAATGTTGTCATTATACGACTGAATTGGATGCTACGTAAAGATAGTTTGCAAAGCGGAACGATGAAAGCAGCAAGAAAGCCATCATGCGGATGACAGGGCACTCAGTTGAAATTTGGCTGTTTCCCCGCACAGTGTAAGTTTCAATCTAAAATGAGGGTTAATTAACGAAACCCTATGCACTCTCTGATTTACTTCAAAACCGGGACGTTTCTGCTTCTAATTTTGCGACCTGTTTGGCAGTTAACATCCAGCATCAACCAGTGATGAGCCACTTTTGATGATGGAAATGACTGCGGATGTCAAACGACCCATTCAGAAGTGATTTACATTCGCAGGTTTCCGTCGCCATATTGCACGTCACATCTTAAAACAGAGTGAAAATGATGTCTTAAGTGTGATCTATAACAAACCAGGATGACTAAATGCCCATTTTCAAGGGCAGTCAGCCTTTCTGTAGACAACACGCACACGACGCTGGTCTATACTGTGTTCACTTTGTACCCTCAAAGCGCAGAACTTCGTTACGAGATTAGATTGACTCCGCAGGCATGAGACTGCGGATTTTTATCGTTTCCTCTAGCTGGGTGATGTCATTTCTTCAGCCTATAGTATTACTGACTAGGTGTCTATGAGGATAACAAAGGTGCGCGATGAATTCTTAAGTCTTCATGTAAAACGATGCAATCGTGGAACTGAAGTCTAAAAATGACGTTTACAATGCGTGCATGTGCAAAGGGAATCAGTACCATGGCTTATTCCTACGGAAGCTGCATGTACGTTCTCGATGTTCAGCTCGTTTTATTCGCCGGTTGGTTTGTGTGAGAGCCGAGAAGGTAAGCAAGTTAGTGACCGATAACCGATAACCGGAAATCCGCAACCTACTCTGGTTAGGTCGTACACTCCATATGCCGACGGGGGGGACTACTGTGTTGTGCACTGATCAATGCAGCTGCCAGCGGTTAGATGAACATGTAAAAAGGCCAAGTGGTGACGAGGTCATAGGCTCTGAAATTCGTGACCGTCTATCTGAGCAGGGAGAGATGTCGCCTATCAGGCTAGAGGGCATGCGACCATTCGCATCACTCTTTGATAGTGCTCTCGGATATGACATTGTGTCGCGATCGACGGCGAGCCCGTATCTAAAAGATTGTCAACTCTTCTTCATTGTCATGGATTTCCGCCATTTTTTTGTTTTCTGCAAAGAACGAATATTAATTCGACAAACTGACACTTTACAAGTTACTGATAGAAGCGACGGCAGTCCCAGCCATAGCAGTCACGGAAAGGGTTTGAAGCCAAAAATGTACTTATGTATTACGTATTCACCGACAGAGTGACATCATAGTGTTCTGGTTTATGTGTGCGCGTCTACAACTGACTCACCGAAATGGTCCAATCGAGCTCGAGATGAACTTCCTTAAGCGATGCAACACGATTCAGATTATGTCACTCGGTACGTCTCGTGTGACTGATAGGTTGGTAAGCCTCTGTTGAGGAACAGTCAAAATACATTCTGTCCTACTGGGAGATGATGGTATATGCACTTCGAGAAGAGACTCGTTTCTGATTGTCAACGCAGTTAGACTTGGTCAGTTAGGTCAAGCCACACGTTCGTAGGTCGTCCGCTTTTGTCAAATGTAGGTTTCTTTTAGTGCACTCAGGATCAATAAACCAAAAGAGTGGATAGAAACCTGAAGGCCACAAGTTAGGCAATCACCAGTTGGAGACAATATCATGAAGCACACTGATAACGATTCTTCAACAAACAACTTCAGATTTGAGAAGGCGTGGCAAACAACATTGTCTTCAGTGCTGTATTAGGTTAAACACAACTGATTTATATGAGCTAAATGAAGGAGGTAGACAGTGTATCACTACAGCAAGAGTTAATCTTTATTGTCTGTTTAGTTTGATCAGTGAAGCCTGCCTACATAAAGTCGATCTTGTACAAGGTTTGCGAAGAAATCATCACATCTACGTAAACGCTCTATGCTGAGTCTAAATACACAGTCATCGAAATTTCAATGTTTTGGCTATTTTATAGATTCAGAAACTATTCATGGAAGTATTCACCTTTGCAAAGAAATGCTCCGATCTATCACATGTCAGTCACACGTACAGTCACCGTGAGAGGAAGTTAGGTATGTAAATCGTAGACAGCAACGACCTACATATCTACGATATGACCACAATATGTGAATACAACGGTAAGAATAATTCAAGCAATTAGTTATTTGGAAAACAGAGAGCAGCCACCATAAAAAAATGTCCTAATTGGTTCATAGGTAGTTACAGGAGAAAAAGATCTTTGATTGTGCGTCCCCGTCTCTGGGGTGATCGTTGGAAAATTGGGTTGGACGGTTCATAGGTATGAAGAAAAGGTGAGCGGAAATAATTCAAGGGAGACAACAATGACATCGTTAGCTGCAAATATATCACCAGAAGACATTGAAACACACTGAATCGACAGTCCATCAGATATGCACATTCAATAGCCTATGAGACCTTGTTAGTATAGCGGTTAGGAAACTTGTAATGCAGATTGTGTCTCACGTATGTGTCAATCGAGTAATATTTTGAAACCCTCAACCGATTCAGCCGTGACCACAGAGTTGGTTCACATGAACAGATCCTAACTGTGAAGTAGCTCCGTCTGCAATGTAACCTGCCTACTCCAACACTGCATGACTCGTGTTTGCACATTAACTTTGACGGACGCTGTAAGGTAGAAACCGTAGACACTGGCACCAACACATCCAGGATACTATAACTAAACTCGCCCACAGTTGTATGTCGGTCTATAATTGTGTTCAATCTGTCAGAGAGTAGTACAACAGTGTTAACAGATAAGGTAAAGCATAAGGGAATGGAATTTTTAGGATTTTCTGAACATCTGGGTTTTCCCGATATCCGCAAACAGTTGGTCCCAGTGACCACCAGCCGCGAACCAAAATGGCCGATCGATTTCAGCCTACGAGCAGAAGGAGGTGCAACAGCTCAGGAGAATAATTTGCTGTCATCCCAGAGCGAATTCAGAACCTACGAGAGAGCTCTGACCCTAAGTACACTCTCATACCACGTCCACTGCGGGTTACTCTTCATACCGTAGCGGACGTCGAAAAACTGATAGAGTTGCAACAAGCCAACCACAAGAGGGGTGAGAACTCAATTAAGATACGCTGTGACAAAGACAAATACACGCGGCCGCAGTTGTTGTCTGAGTCGCAAGGAGTTGATGGACGTGGGCGCAGGAACATTATTATACACAGCGGGCTTACTGCAGAAAACGCTAATGTCATTATTCAAACAGTGCACGACCTAGATGAATGAAGATTCCTAGCATCACTCATTGTTATCTCAGTTCTAACATCCGCTGGCTTAAATCATTCGCCCCAGTCAGCATGCTTGGTCTCGGTAAGCGTGTCTCTGTTACTGGGGATAACCATCCTAACAGAAGAAACGACGGGACAGATGTATGCAGTTTGATTTGTATCCCGTTCACAGTTGCTTATTGGGA
>LOND01000318.1:102697-141064 GCA_014220965.1 Paragonimus kellicotti
CCCATCTTTTTCTCAGATACCCAGAAACACAGGTTATCAGCGAGTTTATCTATCCTTCACGAATTTGGTGGCGGTATGCAGATGACAGCTGTAATCGTGAAACAGATCATTCACAACCAAATCCTAGAGTTCATTAAATAAAAACAAAAACGGAAACCAAAAAGCGTTTGCTCAATTTTCTAGACTAGACTACTAATTTGATGGTCAGCAGAGGTTCGAGATTTGTGTGTCCCGCAAACCAACCAACCCTAGTCAATATCACAACTCCAACTCGTCACATCCAGTCGATATGAAGAGAACAGTCATTTATCAGAGTCAGCAAGATTTGCAACAATAAACTTTCCAAAAGCAACAAAGACCTTTAAAAAATAATGTTATCAGCTAACCACTATCCAGACATCTTAATTCAAAACACAAGTGAACCCAAGGAGATCAGATCTTCTCCCCGGTGTACTGTGCAAATATCGTATCGTGAACGAGTGTGCGAAAAAATTAGTCCCGTTTCTCTCTGAGTACGCGGCCTATTAGAAATATAGAGTCGTTATTACCCGTATATTACATGAATGGACAAAAGTAGTAGATAGGATGGTTTGCAGTAGTCATCCACACGGATCAGATATATCTATGCAAAGTGCCTTGTTATCGCTCTAGACTTAGTGTACTTTTACCAACGTATGCTGCTTAGACATACATTCACCCCGAGTGGATTTTAAAAAAATTTGTGCCTGGTTGCTGTCGGTAGCATCCGCTTAGGTGGTTTTTGCTGAATACTGGCCAATCATCCGCTCACCATTTCCTGCTTGACTCTACATGTGAGGTTCGCTTGATTATCTGACCGTGGACCACAAAGATCGACATGCTAGCTGAAGTTTAAAAAAAGTAATCTAGTGGGAAGTGAAAGTCACAAAAGTTCATGTTTTTTGCCCAGTGAAATTGTGGAGATTCAAGAGGGAGTGATTTGATGACGGTAGAAACAGAATGCTACACAAAGAACAGCGGTGGTTGTCACCAGCTATCAAGGACGGGCCGGACATGAAAGAAACACGGTTTTCACTGGAAACACGCACTTTCGCATGTGCACTGGTTAAATATCCACTTACTGAGGGTGAATAAAACCACTCGCTGTTAGCACAAATCAATTACGTGACGTTTGCTGAATACGGATCAATCATCTAGTCACGGGGTCAATTGACTCAGCAAGATGCCACTAAGTTTAAAGCGTTGACGGATTAAGACCACAAGTTGACAATCGATTGGGCTATAAAAAGCGAGCTGAAGAGTCGTGACCTCACAACAAAGAATTGTTATTATGAGACTAGGATAGCAGACTCAACGGTGGTGGTATGAACAGAGGAAGTGCACAGAGATGATTACTTAGCCGATGTTATCTGGACAACAGGGGCGACCACACTGTCTCGGCTTGATCTACAAGGACTCAGTGCAAAAAAAACGTTTATGTGAACAGAGGGTGTGCAAAACGACTGTATCGTACAGAGAGAGAATCAGTCGGCTGAAAATACAGCTCCGTACAGAGGTCCATGTCGTCTTGTAATCAAACCACTGCGCAATTCAAGGCAAATTCAAACTACCTACATTGTTTATTTTGCATTCCACCGTACAAGGTCCTCGGAATATGACGTTTAGTCAGCCTAAAATGTGATCAACGTGTGTGCAGACCGAGTGATTGAAGAATAAATGGTATTCAACAGAGATTGCCAAGGTGAGCGACACCGCCAATCGCGTAGACACGTGCAGAAGTGCAGCGAGTCAATCGCCATGCGCTTTTCCGTATCAGGTACTAGCATACTAGTGGACGGTAAATGATCCTGGCCATTTGATCTGTCCGTCAGTGTACGACGCACGTCTGATCTGTACAAGCTGGGTGCTAGAAACCGTACCGTCCATTTTTGTCTAAATATGTACGGCCCGAACACAAGTTGACGGGGCGACGGGCATGTGCTGACCGCTGTCTAGTTGACTGGAAGGAGTGAGTTTCTCTTTCGGCCGCAGTAGTTCAAACTACGACTACTCGCTGTAGGTCTGTTTGCTCTTAACATTCCAATATTGATTTTTAAACCAAACTATTAATCAACTGGTTAACTTACATTTAGCACACCTGGAAACCCAACCAAAAAGCAATTGCAGCGTGCGCTCAAAGCGAGCATACAATCTTAAAACGGCTGCTCGATCGTGGCTGACTCACATGTGGATAGTAGAAGTGTAACCACGAAAAAGTGACCGTAGTTCTTGTCAGCCAGTCAGCCTGTCAATTTGGCAGAAATAGCAATAGAAGGATTCCAACGAAACTACTGAGTGATCCAATTCGGAAGAGAATTCCACGCGTGTGTAGTGCAAGTCATATTTACGGAGAATGATACTCGTGCAGATGAGCAATCATGAACAGTGCATTAAGGCTAAATTTCTCGATTACAGTCCATGTTTTTTTTTGTTAGGCAAAGCGTATCACGTGTTTGGGTCTGGTGATATGGAACGAACACTAATAGTCTTCAGAGTAACGTGATGCTAATCCAGTGAGGCCATACGGAAATCGACCGCTGGGTCAGTGTGGAGCCAATGAACCTCTGACTGATTCGTGTGTCCGACAAGACGATGGGATCGGGGTAGTGACACATAAGCAACTGAATCCCCGGATTCACCTAATTCATGAAGAGGATCATATTTAAGTCACGTTAGAAATCGCGTGGTGAAAGCCATTAACTCTGAACCGACGGAAGAAATCGATACGACGAGAACTTTCTACACATCGTTGCCGTATAGTATGCTGTGACAAAGATATCCGAAACCACAATGAGGATAATAAAAAAAAATTGCAGTGGTAGACAGATTTTGTGGACAAATGTTCACCGGTAACACTTATAAACAGATGGTAAGAAAACGAGATGGTAGACATTCGCTACGGTTTTGACTATGGAACGCTGATGCGCCATGTATACGGAGGCCAAAGTGAAAGCCTGGTTCAGTCGGAAAACGATTAAAACAACCGTCAGTCAAAACCGTTATAAAAGTGTGACATTTTGGACTAATGCTCAGTTCCAAGATAAATCAACGCGCCAAACATGATCGACCGGCGGGTTGCCAACAGCATTAGAGTCAAACAGTGAAACCAACTAGGTCTACAGACATGCAGACTAGTATAGATACGCAATATTCGGGATGTCCTGAACCGGATGTGACTGTTGAACTCGTGCACTACGGTCACAGATGACACCGCATGCCAAGATATACGAGGCACTTCGGAAAGCACCGGAATACATCTTTCACAGGAACAAAACTGATCGGCATTTTATTGCAATTTTGAAACCAGTTACAATCGAACTACTAACACAAAGAGTAACCGGTCCCAACATACACAACGAAAGATAATTAACATAAAAGTGAGGAGTGCGCAAGTCGTCAACACATTTATTCCCAATCGAGACATCGGTTGCCAGGTAAACTGACTCATGGATACCACAACAACAAGAGTATAACAGGAGAAACACAAAGCATAAAATTTGAAAGCATGGATGAAAGTTAATCTGTATTCTCTTAGACCAGTTGATAAATCTCAGTAATGTCGAATGAAATACCCCCACATGTGAACGATGTGGCGAGTGTTGAGGGTCAAGTCATGACAATATATACATGAAACAGATGAAAAATGGCACAAATTACAACCATTTACCAAAATTGGAAAATCTATCGAAACGAATGTAAGTTGTGATGGGGGCTGTACACCATCTCAGAGTGGTCTTGTTATTAAGTAATTCCTTGGTCTTGTTATAATAAGCAGACTCACTTGAACCTTCCAACACGTCGCAAATAAGAGAACATTTCACCGCCATTGACGAACTCCAATACCATGTATAAATTGCTGTTGTCCTGTGAAAAAAGTGGAGAGTACAGGAATGAAGACAAGTCTTGCGAAGATTCAATAAGAAACGACATATGAGTTGACAACCCTATAGTGTTGAAAATAGACAGCTAAACTACATCAAGTTGGCCGCTATAAACCGCATTAGTCTCGGTGAAAACGAACGGATGCCATTGAAAAATCCGCAACATTTCCACTGAATTCAAACAACTCTGTAGAAGTTCAGAAAATTGGAATATTTAAGTTCTGAACTGAGCTATTTCCAGTCATATTAGAGGAAGATAAACATGTTCAACTGATCCAAACTATAGGCGAACAGATACTACGGCGACCAGATACATAAGGCGGTGTGTCGGACCCACTCAGACCACCAACATTTTACAACAAAGATTTCCAATGTTCCACTTATTCGGTAGTTCAAATAAGAATGAATATATTAGGGAGTGGATTTTCGGTTGTGTATATTCATCCAGGCAACTAACTTTATGACCAAAGGTGTGTCGCTGAAATACCTTAATTTGCGATGACACGGAGTTTAAACTGTAACAGTATCAGTTCGGCTGCACGGAATGCATAATACTCTATGAAATTACAAACGGGCTCATTTCTGCGTTCACCCAGGACCTCAGCAAGTTGAAGCTAACGAATAATTAGGAATACTTGGGGAGTTGCGTGAGGCGTTGTTGAATGTATAAGTGAAGCAGGCAGCAGGCGTGTTTCAACTGCCCGACTGACGGCTGTCAACTCACAACATGTCTAATACTTCAGATATCTTACGTAGTAAAACAAGATTTTTTCCGGGAGGATTTCCTTGTATTAGCAATCAATTTCGTCTTCCAACATTTTACAGCTCACGCAAAACAATTTTGAACCATAGCAGTGCTCCCAAATAAACAGCCGACTTCGTTTAGCTCAAAATTCATACCATACAACAAAACCCAATTAAGAGAAACACTTGCAATGGTTAATCTAAAAATGAAGGAATTTTCGTCATCTTCATTAAAACTAAACAGTACGCCGCGGATACATCTCAGATGTATCTAGCGTTTAGGCCGAACTCCTGTTCTCGTTTGCCTCGGTCTTTACCGAATAATGTGGCCCTAATATGCCGCTGGTTGAACTCTTGTAGGTACCACCAATAAGCGGCCACACAGGGTTTTGTATGCCGAAAAACCTCAAGTCGATAGCTATTGATCAAGGTCATAGCAAGCACGCCAGCCACGACTATGAACGCCAGCTGGGTCACTTGAATGGGGCCATTATAAGCAGCCACATAAGGTGAGATGGAGTCTGTCAAACTGTAATCAAAGTACAGTATATATATATATATATATATATATATATATCCTCTCACCGAGTTACTCATGTACGATTTACAGGCAAAGGCCGAACATTTTCATAACAGTCAGACTGCGGTTCGTCCGTTTTGACTGAACGAACTGCTGAAATGGAGGGAGTTTGTAGAATGTCTAGGTTGTTAAACCAGCTAGCAACAATCGAGTACTTGAAGAGAGGACATCGTACTGTTGTGAAATGGTGAGATTAACAAAGAAGAATGTATAAATCAGGAAAAGAGGAATGAGAACGAGGAAAAAACGATACAACCGAGAGGATACGTGTTTATGATTACTCGACAGGAATGACTAAGTTGTCTAGTTGTCTCTCGAGTGCATTTACCGATGTTATCAGAACAATAAACGCCAGTTGGGCATTCCAAAGTGTACAGACTTAGATGGAAAACCTTCAACGGCTGCCTAAGGTGCTACCACAGAGGTTACAAGGAACTTCATCTATAGCCCCTGAAGCCTACCATTTGTACGAGTGTGCAGGTGAGCACTATATTTCATACTTCGAAATAGACTCCTCTGAAACGTCTGTCAGGTAAAGGAAATAACTCTAGCTTCCAGAGACGCTCTTAACACGATCAGGCGGAGTGGCTACCAACCTTTTTAAAGGATATGCTTTAGAAAGCCGCTGGAGTGGCTACGATTTATTTCCAGTATGACAAACAGTTGGATAACGACCTCCAGTGTACGAGGAAGGAGTGATAAAGTGTTGACCGGGATTCATCAGACTGACCCTACCGTGCATCACAGGGCTGTCATTAACTCTTCTTAATATCGGTGTTACGATTATACTAAGATGAACATTTGATGTGACTACAGTAATTAGGTTACACTCTTAGAGGATAGTAGCTTAACTATGTTTACCGCTTCCACTTTACCACTCTATCACTTTCTACTACTGTGGTAACGAACGAGAAAAGCCACGTGTCGGTCAATTCGATTGAAGGGTGATCCCGCGTGTTTCCGAAATGAGCTCGTCGGGGTTTATGACACTAGAGTGAATTAGGATAACGTCAGAGAGGTTCGTGGCTAGCCATTGTGCGGTCGCTTGTATCTTATTACACATTAGCACGGACGACCTCTACTGTTTAAAGCATAGTGGTTAACATTAAACTTAATTTAGAAGAACCGTGACTTCCGCTCTACATTTGTACAACCGAGCAACGATTTCCAAATTGCCACCTAAACACACGTAGTCATCAGGGTTCGATTACAATGGCGCAAGTGGGGTGAGCCAGACACTTCTCAAGTGGTAGACACAGGACCATAGGAAGCCGTAGGTTTTGTCTCCGCGAGTTAGCACGGTCAATGTGAAATAATAACAGATTCGGTATACAAAAGTATGATAAGACGATTACACAAGAAGCTCTGAAAACAAATTGTTAGATAATTCCAGGGGTAAGTCAGAGGATGCACCCCCTTGGCCTTACATTCTTTGTTCAAAACACCGTTTGACACGAATGGAGCAGCCCAGTAGTACGGAATAATACATATTCCAAAGAATACCTTGCAGCTTATTTAAATTCAGGGCAAGCATGTTCACCCGCCAAAATACCAACAAAAAATGGGCCCAATTCGGGAGCTGTAATAACATCTACGTTTTTCAGCCACATCGGTTAAAAGGAGACGATGTGAAAATGAGGATGAGCAAATAAGTCTGTTAAGATGCACGACTCTGATGTACTACTTGGTAAAGTAAACCCGAAATGGCAACTTGTAAGAAAGGCAACCCGCCTACAGGACTTGCCTAAGACCGTCTCAAAGGGTGTTTGTCCTTTCTTAGAGAGGAAACACTCTATTGCTATTTCGGTTTAGGAAGTCACGCACAGAATAATGATGAATTTACGCCCTTAGGGTGAGTAAACCAATAGCTTGCGTTTACATCATACTGGACGTAGCAGTCACATTACATTAGGGTTTCTGCGGTTACGATAGCGCAGGCCTCTGTCTATAGGGAGAGGGGGACCGGGGTCTGTAAACGTTCCAATGTAAAAACACGGTTGTCGATTTCGAATGGGGGATACGAGAGGAAAAACAGTTCGATGAATGAGAGTAAACTAATATGTTCATGTGTACACGAGAACCAGGTTAGTAACAATGAGACACCACTGACTGCCCACATGCACACAGGTATATCGCAGTGAGGTTAAAACTCCGATCTGTATACATACAACGCACGAATATGTGTTTAATAATCGATTCGAAGGTAAGACGACGGTAGGCAAAAGAGAAGGTCGCAATAATTCATAAGACGCATTAGACTAAATTCAAAAAACGCATACACATGCACAACAAACATATTTAGAACAAGACTAATGCACACACGAGGACCTTCGAGGTAACTGCAGATCAAACTAACACGTTACGCGTGAAAGTCTGTTGTGTCACTACACATCTACTTCGAGTTACAATTCTGTAGGCTACAGTATAGAATGAAGTATGACAATTAACCTCCGACAAGAAAACGGGAACAGGGCAGTGTAAAGTTCACAATTTCTAGGATTGCAATAAATTAACTGATACTGAAGTCCAGTTGTTATGAGAAAATAAAACCCAGCTCTCGATTACAGAAGAAGGAAATATTGAACTTGAGCTGTAAACACAAACGAATACCGTAACGATGGAAATTCGGGCACCTTTTAGCTGTGGATAGGATGCTCCACGGACAGCTTCTTGCGCTCGTGTCGGTTCCAGCCGTGACTTAAATCCGAAAAGTAATCTGTCATCAGTTTCCCGTATATTTTTCTAGATAGATGAATGGTACAGGCCAAACTCCTTGTTGCTGCCTCGGAGTTAAGGGCTGCGACAAGTTTCGTTTTAGGTAAATGTGCGCTCAACAGGAAAGAAAGATTCACCGGAAGAAAGGAATTAAAACATACCGAAATAATCAGTGAAGTGTAAAGTTGTGGCCCAGTACCTCGATACTACGGAAGTTTTATCAAGTATCAAGCCATATCGCTTAATCAAACATTTCCTCCAGTAGAAAGTAAAACAATGAGCGAGGAACAGGACTCACAAAAACAGCATTCAGTGGGTACAACGATTCATTTTTGATTTACCTTAAAGAAAAGCTTAAACGATGATGTAATGGCATTAAAATATGGAATATCTTATAAAGTGCCAAAGAATATTCCAAACTCTTTGGTCACAATGGTGCGGAGAAATAACGTCTAATCTCATCAGTTTGTGTGCGCTCACTTACGGATGTAAATTCATATTTGTACGCCATGGATGGGTGTCGTAGAACACTGTGAATCTGCAAGATGAACAGTGGACAAAAACCTAGAACGTCCACCTGTTGTAGCCCAGTAGTGAAACTCACAGCGGCTGAGTAGCAACAACGGTCAGTCAGTACAATTGCCGCGAAGGTCTCTGTCTAGTTTTCGGCAGTATGACACTATCCAATCAAACTGCGATCTTGGATGTTCGGCGGTATCGAAAACCATCAGTTGTGCGACATGGAAGAAAAGTTACCTAACCGTTCACTTTCCGTTGACTTAAATTATTCAGACTATCCCTAGATAACGGCATTGTGTGTGTGACCAGCAGTTCGGCGCAAACCACTTGTGACGACATATGTAGGTCGGCGTTCTTCGTTTCCAACTACTGCGCGGGGTTGATTCGGACACAGACGTCTTCAACCACGTAGGAACTGAACCACATCTTTAGGGTAGTGCGTTTAAACGGTCTAAATGAGACAGCTACATGGCCACGAATCAAGCGTGGCATACAAAAATAACTATCTGCATTGTATGAGCCGTTGCGACGCGTGTGGCCGTGAATACCCTGACTGCCTCAGACTGGTCAGTCTTCGATGAGTCCATAGCATACCATCAACGAAAGAAAGTCGAGCGCGTTAGACGCAGATATACCAACTAAACTGTACTTTCACATTTATGCAAACGGATCCCCGCGTTCACTAGGCAAAACACCCCACCCCATCTACAGAAAATAGTTCATGGTGACCAACTACTGGTCTTGCCTTCGTGATATTCCTTGCCTTGAAGATGCTGCCCAGCCCTTTAGTCAAAACTACACAACTTTTGTTCCCCTTATATCATGTAATTCACAATGGTATCTACACCTGAGGTTGAACTCCTTCTACAGTCGACGATGTACATTCTGTCTCCTCCTATTCAAGGTTCTTGATAAATACCTGACAACTTCGATCCATCTTTTTAAAGTACTTCATCCTTGAGTCCGAGAGATAAAAAGATAACTTCCGGTAAAGACAAAGGTTAATCAGCTTGGACAAACTGTGTTACAGCCGCCTCTACCTCCACCATTCCCACTTAATTACTTCGGATGGACATCTAATATGGAATGCGTTGATGGAAAGTGATGTGTCGCAGATCATTTGTGGTGACATTTGCGAACGTCTTCTCGGGCATCGGTTACCGTAACAAACCAATGATAATAAGGAAGCAGTGGCCGTTTATGAGCAGCACTGCCAGCAACCATATCGATGACAGCCGTATTAAACTGGAGGAGAAATTCCCTTACCTCAGGTCCCATCACCCACAACTTCATTTTGCACTTGAGGTATATGGA
Source organism: Paragonimus kellicotti (assembly GCA_014220965.1). Lineage (NCBI taxonomy): Eukaryota > Metazoa > Platyhelminthes > Trematoda > Plagiorchiida > Troglotrematidae > Paragonimus > Paragonimus kellicotti. The sequence goes on from LOND01000318.1 coordinate 112,469, forward strand.
GCACCGGAAAACACCGATAATGAAACATCTCACAAACAGAGTATGGAAGAATGCCTGTATAGATTAAGGTATGGCGTGACGTACATAACCAGAAACACTATCACGTCTGTTATTTTAGACAGGATCTCAGTATTAGCAGGCAGAATCGATGTTTCGGAAGGACGGGATATCCATAACAAGTTTATACTGCCTAACTGAAGACCCTCGGGATGACTGGACTTTACTAAGCAACTGAAAAGTGGCCAGCATCCCGAGGCAAAACGGCATGTTGACCTTGCCAGAGTTCCTAGAACAGATGGTTGCCAGGACTACACCACAGAATTGTTCGAAAGCACGACGTCGACACCACTTACGGGACACTCAGGTTGGCTAACTTGATGCCATCAGGTGCGTTCCAAGGTTTGGGATATGGGAGTAGCCTCCCACACGGGCGTTGACTGCAAAATAAGTGGGACTAGTCTGAAGTATAGGAAATCGCAGAGAATGAACAGTAATATTACGAGAATGTGAGTCTCGTGGTGGGCGACCGGCTCATAAAATGTCACATGCTTGTTGACGGCATTACGACATGGCGCACGTTACTCCTAAACAAAAGGTTTCAAATGTTCCAATAAGAACATACGACACAACCGATAGTTTGCCATCCGTCTGACGTGCGGAGATCAGTGGTCTTCGCTAAACTTGGACATATCCCACGGAAAGCGTAGGAATCACTATGAGGAACGATGGCTTTAATTGGTACGAAAGGTGCCGGACCCTATTCAGAGATCGTACGAATAAATTTGATTACCGGTCTAGGGCGAGTAAAGGAAAGTGCCGCAACAACCCTGGTAATCTTGAACTCAAAGTAATTGCGAAAGTATTAATAATTCTCAACTCTGTTTCACGTTTTTGACCCAAGTACTTAGTCGACGTGCTTAAAACGGCTACGTTTTCATGACGCACATGATCGTATCAAAACAGCCTTCCTCGTATGTTGTGATTTTTTTTTTAATTGGTGATCACTGGCTTCTTAGTGATCTTGGCTTCAGACATACACCAGAAACTTTTCATTCACAACTTGTGACCGAAGCCACCAAGGGAATGATAAAGCACCAAACATTAGGCTGACCGGCAAACTTGGGCGCTCAAACAGGCATCCTAAGTGCTAACGAGTGTGATTCCAGAGAAGAGTAATCTCACAGTACTCGATGAACGCTTGAAACTCATAACTTGTAGTTTCGTGCAGATAAGTGTTTTCGGTAAACACCATATTTCCGCACTGTACACGCTAATGTAGTCTGGCGACCACCATCATCACACCAACAAATTAATGATTCTCACTGGTGCTTACCACATAACCGTGGAGAAGAAAGCAAACCCTACACAGGAAGGTAGAAAAATGGACGACAAGGGTCCTAACTACTAACAACAGGACGCCTACATTCAAACATTCAGCATCGAGGTGCCCACACCCTGCAAACAGACGAGCGAGTTATGGATCAAGACAGCTTCTTCATGGCTTTCACTGCCCCGCATCATCAACCGCACTCACTTCACATACAACCTGGTCAAATAACGGTAATATTTAAGTCAATGGTCACAGTTCGCCACCATCTCACCTAATGTCTCAAGCCACCGACTCTGAGTCGCGAGGGCCCCAGCCCGGGAGACGAACCCGACCTACAGTAGCCAACCCCTTCGTAAACGATTTCATTTGTCTACGCCAGGTCATCATCTGTCCACCTCGCACCTTGCGCCAATCGGCCGCAGCGTCGGCTAATTCCCTGTGACTTTCGCAAGAGCCCCTAAATCCCTTCTTTTGTATGGGAACTATTACCGAATGATCCTAGCACTGGGCGATGATCTCCGTCGTCCACACAAGTTGAAACAACTGAGTCAATGCCTCTACTAACGCCTCTCCACCTTCTTTGAAAAGTGCCGGCACGAGATCATCTGGACCAGCAGCCCTATTACGATTGAGAGCCGAAATACAATTGCGGAACCTCAATCTCAGTGGGTGGCACTAAGTCTACCGACCAAAGTGCGACATTACAAGTTTATGACAGCAATATAGAAGAGGCAGGTGGCCAGCCAAATTGACTCAAAGTGTTTCATCCAGCAATCTAACCTTACGGACTTATTATAAGCGAGTGTGCCATCTGCCTAGCTTATGGCTCCACTGACAGGTGGTCGCCTGGGATCACTAGTACGGATGAGCTTGAAGAGTGTGCCAATATTCCCTGAAGCAAGAACAGTTTCCATTCCTCTCATTTTCTCCATTAACCAAGCTCTACGATCAACGTTTAGGCTACGTTTCAGTTTTCTACGTATATCTATCGTAAACCCGTTATGTGAACTTCTAGGAAGAATGTCCCGTCTGGCTTCTAACAACTCCAGGGATCTCGTTTGTTTAATCTGCGAACCCCTGTGCATCAAGATACAATACCCGCCTCATGAACGGCTCGTGGGATTTGGATTTAGCAGCTATGAGAATTATCGGGGTGAAAACTGCTAAGGTCGCCTTTTAAGCTGGTTTGGTACTTATGCTTGGCTGACGATAAAGCCAGTTTCTCAACAGCCAGTCGTTGCTGTCGGTGGGGTCGTTGCCCAGCAAAAGTAAGAACAAAACGACAACGTACCAACGCATGATCTGAATCCAAGCATGTGCTCCAATAAGAACGACAGTCTTGAATGGAACCCCGCCACCTATAACTAACGGCTATGTGGTCTATCTGAGACCAGGCCTGATTCGGAGAAGGCGGGCACCAAGTATAACAATGACGTGCACGATGCCTAAAACTAGTGCTGGCTAAAAATAGTTTATGCTCAGCGCACAGCTGCAACAATCGCCCACCATTATCCGAGCGATGTGATGCTATCCCAAACCTACCACCTAAACGAGATTCGGCTTCACCAAGGCGACCGACCTGGGCATTCATATCTCCGGCCAGAACGACTATATCAGAACCATGTGTCGACCGAAGGAGAGCGGCCAGATCCGAATAAAGGCGTCCTTGACGCCAGCGTCACTACAGTCAGTTGGAACATAAGCAGACAAAATGAAAAGATTTCTGAAGGTTTTGCGTCTAGAGCTGGTTTAACAGAACCTGCCAAGCGGACGGCACAGTCTACTGTTAACAGGAATCCAATCTACTAATGCGGCTGCGGCCGTCGTGCTGAGGACTATACCTACTCCAGCTTGACCGGTAGCGGCAGCCGTGGAGTCACCCGAAGTGTATAACCAGTATCGGGTAGACAATGCGGGTGCTGTTAGTTCCATACGTTGACTACTGTCCTGGATTCTAGTCTCTGAAATACAACAGACATCGACATTTAACGAGTCTAACGTTCGTGCGAGAGCGGCCTGTTGACCTATCTGTTTTAGAGTGCGAACGTTGAAAGCACCTATATTAATTCGCATTCTAGGTCTAAGCAAGGGACGAAGGAAGGCTGAATGGTAAGAAATGAGACTTACCGACACAGTGTTACTATGATTAGCTATATCTATTGTGGGACCTGCAGAGTAATCACCAGAAATGGAGGTCGGGAGGGGCCTGAGAGCTAAATTTGATAGGACAGTGGGGAGGGGTCAGCAGTAGCATGTTTTCGCCTATCCACCCTGCTGTATGCAGCAGATAGGGCGACCCGGTTTATACTGCGAGACGGCCGATGCAGTATGGAATTTATGTTGTGAATATTCATGGTTGTGTGTGGGCTGAGATACTGCCAGGACGCCCAGACCTAGACAGGAGAACGATTAGGGTTCTCAACCAAAGCCTTTGGCTCAAAAGCCTGTACCGCAAGGCAGCGGTTGGGTGGCAATGTACCAGAACTGGTACTTTTTCCGGAAAAAGATGCCAACCTTCTTCCAACCCCCAACCTGGAGGACCAGGAGACTGGTTTGTCAGACCTCTACCTATTGGCCTAATTCGTATGTGACTGTCGGTGTGGACGCCACAGCGCCCAGTTTCGCCTAATAGGTCATCAGAATGCTCAAACCGTTACGTCGCGTCAAGTTTTAGCGTTGTTGTGATGGAACGCATCAAATATTCAAAAGTCCTGAGCCTGAAAAGGAAATATTGTGGCTTGGACAATGGCACACTACAACAGTGACATAGAATATTCTAGAAGACTTAACCAGAGGGGTTAACTATTGATTTATGAAAGTTTAAGTCTCAGAGGAAGAACAAGGAATGGTATGAATGCAGGAGCCCTGTTGTCTGCGACACATTGCATCTCCGACCGCGTCTCTAGCCAGCGAGTTAAGTGGTCACGAGGACACCGACCAGACAGACGATACCTATCCAATTTGCTCAATGGGACAATCAGACTGTTTACATTGCGTGATCATATTGTTGACTGACTCACGCGGCTTCACCCAACTGTTGATGCCCTAAGTATATAATGACTGATAGTGCAAACGCTCAGCCGACATGCGGAGTACGTGATCCAACCAACCTTAAATGTGTAACGCGATTAGCTGACCAAATGAATGCGCATCCCGAGCGATCCGAAACACGCGTCGGCGAGCAGCCGCATTGCTCATGCCACCAACCTACTTGATGTGAGCTAATTGGAAGTAGACAATGACGGCTAAACACAGGTTTATTGACATTTTCACCGCGAACAGACCATGTTTCCGAATAAGGGAGTGAAACAGAAAACATTAGCATTATACATTCTTCTTTACAGCGCAATCGGACGCTTTCCCAACAGTACAGACGACGCAAGTTGGTAAACGCAACTTGGGATTTTGCTATCCTCGTTGATACCTCAACAACACTGCAAGCTGACGAGGTAAGGCTACCCAAATACGTGAAGGCGTTCACACTCTAAAGGGGACTGCCAGCAACAAAGAATGTAGGGGTCGGTATGTTCCAGTCTTGAAGCAGCAATTTGCTAAGTGTTAGGTGCAATCCAGGTTGGGCAGTCACAATGTTCAAAATGATTTGCACACTGTGGGTTAGTCACCCTAGACCCAGCGGGAAACTCAACACCAAGTTCATCGGAATCCCCAAGGGGACCCTCCATAATGTCATCCATAAACCGGAAATGGGAGGTTGGACACTCCTGATGAACACTACTAGAAGAGATGAACGCCCGGAGACAGTCGTACCAAGAACCCTCACCTTGCTGGTAGAGTGAGCATACAGTGATCTCAACAGATTCACGTATTTCTCTGGTTCTCCCTTGTGAATAAGAAAGCCTCCAAAGAACGCTACGAGCAGTGAAATCAAAGGCAACCTTTAGGTCTAAAAATACCACAAACATCGGCTGTTTGTAAGAGTGCCGATCCATCGCAAGGTAAAAATGTGGTTAGTGCACCTTCAACAGGATTAGTATCCTTTTCTTCACGCGTCTGACTTTCTATGTGAGTAGTGAGCCGATGTTATACGAGACCGATGAGTAACTTGGATGCAGCAGAAACTCGACTAAGGTTTGTGGACTGCACTACAGAATATTCAGTGATTACCGCTATTTTAATCAACTGGCAAAAACCAAATAATCGTGTTTGGAAAAATGAAACAGCTGATCGAGATATGACAAGGTAAACTTGTCAACTAGGCGGTACAGAAAGACATCCAAACATATTCCACCATTTCTCAATATAACAACTTGGTGACAACGTTCTCCAAAATAACTCGCCCAACAGATCTCTCAGTCGAACCGCGCTATTTGGGTGAGAAAAATAAACATCTCATCGCTACTATGGTCGAAAAATAGCCGGTCATATGCCAAGTCTGCTGTATAGACAGACGTACGGAAATACGGCAAATTACAACAACAAATCTTACGATAATTCAAAAGTACGGAAGGGTGCATTTTAAGTAGTCCCGCTCTAATAAAATGTATCAGACTATATGTAAAGGTATACTCGCACAAGTAATGAAACTTTGAACACCATTTAAACATGAAAACTGAAAAAAAAAATCAATCAACATTGTGTACTAAACACATATGGGATCATCAATATGTGTTTAGTGCACACGTAGGTCACACATGCTTAGACTGCACATGCTAAATGTTAACATAGTCCAGATAAAACTGGTACGAGATACTTCAACGTGTACGACCAACCGAATCAAACTCACTTTGAAATGATAATCCAAGCGAACAAGAAAGGGAAAAGATATGGCCTGCAAAATCCGTTTTTCATTGAGCGTATGCTCCACCTGTTTTAATTTTACAACCTTTAATAAACAGAAGTTTATAAGCAAGAAGAATGTTCACTTTCTGCTTGTCCAGAATCTTCATGGCATAATAATTTTTACTAGTTTTGTGCTGAACAAGCATAACACGACCAAAAGATCCGGTTCCGAGCGTTTTGATACGGTCAAAAGCGTCGAGAGTTGCAGTGTTCTAGTACAAATGCATAAGACTTCATCTGCACAAACCTGTGTCGGTTTTTCCCATCGTTCCAGGAATTCCTTCTTAGCTTCTTCTAGGAACGCTTTAACTAAAAAGAAAAAAAGTGTGAATGACATAAATAAATTGAATTGATAAACATTATTTATATGACAATTACCATCGGCTGGATCCCCCTTCTTCGTCGTCTGCGCATTACCCATTTATGCGATAACCAATGTCGAAATTTGAACGATGTGAGAAAACCCGCCGCGGATATTCATCATTTTAGTGCACTAAATTACTTTTTTAAATTTATTCCCAAATGAAGCTTATTGTTCGAATCAATAATGTGGTGGTTTATATTGAATGCTATGGAATAAACTGAAGGTCTAGTATGGCATAACATGTTTTCAGACTAGTGGATGGACGACACTTTTGGGTTGTACAAAGTAGTCTCGTAATTTTTGTGAGTTCACAGAACGTCGGTCACAAGGTTTTAGGTTATCATTATATTGCATCAAGATGTTGATTCAACACCAGACATTTCTTTGGAATCGTGCTCAATTAAACTTCCGCTGTATCGTTCATAGATCAACAGTCACGAAGTTCGGAAACTTAACAGATTCCAATGGCCAACTCTCACACTTCCGATATAGCATGAATGGTCACGGTTATTTTCTGAAATTCTACTGTGACCGGACTTTCGTTCAGAAGTCTATGCGGCTCGTGCTTCCTAGTGAATCATCGTATTGGTGAAACGAAAATCTGAGGACGTCGCCATATTTCCTCCTATCCTTCCCCCGTCTTCATGCTTCCTACAGGAATTACTAGTGTAGAGTTTTCCTTATTTTTGTTCACAAACGTTGCTTCACTTTTGTACAACAACTTTTGTATCACCCTTACTTGTTCAAATTGATAAAAGTGACCTTGCAATCCAATACAAAATTTGTGCACACCGGCCTGCTCTTCTCTTCGTTGCGCAGTCGCTTGACGATACTACACGGATCTTTCACCCAATTTTTAGCTCCGTCGTATTACGAACATCGTCGCAGCTCCGACCGCGTTGCAGCAGTCCACGGTAACTCCGTAACATCCCTACTTCCCGATATTGGTAACTTGGAACATTGTGGTGGTCATCTTGAACACTTCCTGTGAGTCAGATCCTTTGATTACTGTAACTTGCCGGTAACCTCGTAGCTGTTCTGTTTCATTTGTTCATTGTTGTTATCACCGATAGCCTGGTGAGGTACACTTGCATTTGCTTAGAGTATTCAGTAACTAGCCCTGACCATTGCATTAGCATGGTCCTGCTTACTGACGTGACACTGTGGAGTGCTTGTTTGAAGTGGAAATAGACACGTTCAACATATCATGACACCAGTCCTCACCTGTAGTTTAAACACCAGTATCCTGATTTTGTCGTCTCACTTGCATGTCACACTTCACGGCGATACCAGTATGTAAACAGCAGGATGTGAGTATGCACAAGTAGCCATGTGGTTCGTTTAATGGGGTTCTACGCTTGATAACTGATTTTACCACGATCGTCATAGCATGCACTACATGTTTCGGTGCAGTTGCAATAGTGAAGGATTAAGTTGTCTCCACACGTGTGTAGCATTGAGTAGTTGCTCATGGGACGTGAAAGTCTTAGTAAGTAACCGGGCTCACCAGTTTCAAAGCGTACGTGCACTAACTGAACGCTTCTCCTGGTATGCACAGTGAATACCGGACGCGAAATAAGGATACAAACAACTGCGGGAGAGAGAAGGTACATTATACGATGACCACGATAGGTCTTAATCAGCGCATCCGTTGCAGCGAGGAAATCGGCCCCGAGGATCGTTTGCTTGGTTTCTGGGGACACAACGAAACTATGCTTTACGATATGGCTGCCGATACGCACCCCACATTCTTTCACACCGTCAACCAGTAACCTATGACCTCCAACTGTCCTGATCATCATGGATGTCGGTTCCATATTTTGCTTTTCTGCACGAGCAACCAGCAAAGTGGTCGCCGCTGTATCCAACAAGCTCTCTTCTACCTCTTTGTCAACTTCAACCTTTGTATGTACGGTCCCCCTCTCAATTGCTCCCATTACTAGTTGACCCGCCCAACAAAAGGAACAATCATGAAACACTTCATTTTTAGACATACTGAACCACCGGGTTGGGCAATCCTTTGCATAGTGTCTTCTTTCCCACAGATGAAGCAGCCTCCTAGTCGATCGTTCTTCCGTGGTGCTGTTCTCAAGGCAGCTACATCCGCTGCGAGCTGCTCCATTGTCTTCTGCATTTCTTCCAGTGTCTTGTCCGTATTGTCGTTCGCATCCACTGAGGCCACGGACATTACTCCCAACTCCCGCGTCACCTTCGCAAGCTCATCGAGGTCCATCCGCCGGGCGACATGGGCAATACGGACTTGGTCGCGAACCGCCATCGGGAGACCTTCAATAAACTGCTCCGTTAACAACTGCCGTCGTGGTTCTTGATCCAATCCTGGCAGAGCCCTGTCCAGCAAACCTTGCAGAGTGGCAGCGAACACGGATGGATCCGTTCCTTGTCCAAGCCTGGCCGCCTTGAACCGCCGCATGGCCTCCTGGCGGTCGGCCGGGCTGTCAAACGCAGCCACCAGCGCCTCCTTCGCAGCGGCCCACTCCATCTTCGCAGGCCTCTTCACGCTGCGTCCAGCACTGCTCTTGCCCGACCATCTACCATCGTCCGCGGGGGAACCAGCTTTCCCACGGTCGGTCTTGACTCCGACCACTTCGGCCACGTCCTCGAAGTCCTCCAGGAACGTCCGGACGTCTCCATCTTCGAACGGCTGCGGTCCAGGGTATCTTTTCCTTGCGTTCGTCTCGGCACCACTTGTGACCGCAAAATGCGCCTGATCTGCAAAGATGTTTACGGCACGAACTCCCCCACAGGTCACGTTGAAACATTGGACCATGAACACGTACATTCTGCTGTACGGCTGACGTGCGGTCACACACATTGGATGGCAGAACGTTTCCATCCGCACATTCCCCCGTATTGCGTACACACTAGTCCGATGGTCGCTTCTGTCCGTCGTCGTTCCTGGCGTTGAGGCTTGCTCTTTAGTTCCTGAATGTATACAGCCTCGTTTGTGAGTGGTATACTGCTCACAAAATGGGCTGCCTGTTATACAACAGCTGTTCTACCTGACAGTTGTGTCGTTCTGCTAACTGCGGTACGCCATCGCCTCCAGCGGATATCAACCACAACTGCCAACGCCCTCGGGCGGTGTGGTAGATATACGGAGTTGTACTGTGGCCGTGCTACTTCTTGGATATGAAGCGGATAACCGGCCGGCCAGTAAGTTGCGACAACCGAAGTTTTCGGCTCCTCATTCACAAGATTTTCATCATATATCATGAACCCGGATTTCCCTAGCCCATTTCTGCGTGTGCCAAATTCGGTCGCAGTCTGGTGACTGAACCAGGAATTCGCAACCAACTTTACTCGCAGTATAACAGGCCAAATATCGGTTGTAACCAACGTTCCTGTCCGGCAAACTTCGGCTCTCGTAGCATAAGTTGACGGCCTTCCACCACAGCAAATGGGTTGAGAATGATCACTGGTACGGAATCCCCGTGAGACTAATTTCCTGGTGAAATGCCGATGTCGTCGATTAGCCGACCGCCCGACAAATGTCTCCGCAATCGTGACCAAAGGGGCTCTGTTTAGTCACATGTATTGAAGTGCATCTACAAACAACTTATTATAATTTGCTACCAGTGTCCTTACGGTAGCCCACCTTGGTTCCTCAAGTCACAACTGAATCGTGGCGCCACATTGTCACTATTCGTCTTCCACCGTTTGACAAAGTTTATCGTGTGGCGCTGGATGAGTCCAGGACTGTGTCGGTCGACTTCCAGCGCGGTGGTCGTGCTTTTTGCCACCCATCCGCCACGGGGACATTCGGTTCCATATCTCCGGAAGCTGCGGATAAAGGCGGGAGACTGTTGTTCGTGTGAAAACTATTACTTTCTCAATAAAGCCGAATTAGCTGACAGATACCTCATACCGCGCACTGCAGACCGCGTGGCCAGCCTTGGAGTTACTCGGGAGTTTTTGAAAGCCACCCTAGTTTTGGCCCACCACCACGTGGCCTTGGCCATCGGAGGCGCTGGGAAGGCAGCAGGTATTGCTGAAATTTCTGCGCACGCTGTTTGGTTGAAGAAGTTCCAGCAATTCGTCGGCAATTCCGTTCGTCCTTATAACAATCGGCTGTTAGCTGCAAGCGTCTGCGACGTACAGCACCATATCCAGAAGTGACGGCCATTCGCAAGGTCTGCAGCCGTCGGCATCACAAATGATTGTAGACAAATGTATTTCTAGCCCGCTGGCCGTGGAGTTTCTGAGATATCAAAGCAGCTAGCAAGACGCTCCATCTCTCATCAGCAAGGTAGGGGCTACTTGTGAGTTTCTACGCGCAGGAGGCTTGTTAAAATTCGTTGTTCAGGTGGAATAGTGGACTACTACTGGTGATTAATTGCGCGTATTTCGAAGCTGTTTCAAAGTTAAACCGGCCTAACCCGTGACCAACCCGGCAAAAGTCTGGCTACAGGTTCATTTGAGCGAAACAAAAGGGCATTGGCTGGTGATGTACCGTCGCATCACTTCTGCGTAAGTGCCGACCTTGGCTTAAAAGTGGACGCGCCTTACAAAGCTGTAGTTGCCTGAATTCGTCTGTCATATGAAAAGCTCAGGAGACCGATTTCGTTTATTCCAAAATTTGGACTCCTTACAACAACCCCGTATGGCAGGTTCAGTTGTAGTTTAATAGTATTTCCATCAGTCGGTTTCAAGCAGATCGACAGTTTCTGATGTTCATCGTCCACCAAGAATGGTGTACGCTAGTCTACCAGCTGCAAACGTTGCTGGTTACAAGAACTGTACCAATCAGACTACGTATCGCATCGCTTCAATGGCGTTGGACGCGTTACTGGCGGGAAAAACGTTGCAGATGACATCCTGTCGCGAATATTAACGCTCTTCAGACTTAGTGTGATTGTCCTAGTGACTTCAGTCGAAGAGCCATGCGAAAAGACCCATTTTCGCTTGTTTTAACAAACGCTGTTCTCGCAGTTTGCGAACAAATCCATACCACGGCTTTTGGAACTATACGTCGTGTCCATTTTACCCAAAGCCATACCCATTTATGCGCTCAATTTTAACGCGGCGCGGTTAACAACCTATGCAACAGGAACAGTCTGACTGGCCAGTCCCCGATAAGACCCACATGCATCATCGACATTTGAAGTACAGTCGTGTGAACGTCCGACCCAGAATTATCCCTCCAAAGTGTTTACCTGAGCACATCCAACCTCCCCTGTTTCTTACCGCTGTTCTTACCACTGTTAAGCAAGGGGTGACAAGAAGGCTTGTCAATCCCCAGTTCGATGCGCTCGAGCGAGTTTTCTATCTACGCGCAAGTGAAGCTACGCGAACTTTCCGCCGGGCTGCGTGTTTGGCTGACGGACACATCCTCGTTGACTGTAACCGCTCATCGGGTAGTAAATCACTCGCGATACCGTCTGCAATTCTCGTGTAATGTAGGCTTGACCTTTCGGTCATTTGTATTTTATTTTACATCTGGTACCCCTTGCGTGTGGCCGAAAGCGATCAAATTAATGCACGTGGGAAATTGACTCATTTGTTTTTTGCAAACTTGCATGGGTTTAGCAGTCTAAACACACTCAGCCTCCATGAAAGCATACGCCTCGATTCATTAGCCGCGATATATTTTTCCCCGGAGCGTTGTTTGCTGCTATTTAAAGTCCATCAGCATGCACTTGACTCAAGAAAGGACGTCATGATGCAACGCGCTAGAATCAGGATTCAAATATTCAGTTAGAACCCCGAGGTGCATTCGTAAATTTGTAGCTCACAACTGTCAAAGGAGAATGAATCTGAGCGCAAGTAGATTTTTTGTGGAAGATGATATACCGCCACAGGTATCCTACTCTTGATCGAAGTACATCACGAAGAAAACTGTCGTGCAGCCACACCTGCTAAGCAGGTCTCTCAGAGTCACCGCTTATGTTTTGTCGTTTACTGTTCCACACGTTTTGTAGTTAGTTTACATCGCAAGCATTTCAACAAATCCGTCTCCTCACGAATTTGGGAGATCACACAACAATCGCGCTTCCTTCGAAAACTTGAGGAGTGTGAAGGTTCATATTATTATAAAGTCGGCGAAATAAATGGTTTTTCTTTTACACTGCGACGTCGAGGTTAACGAAATTTTGGCTGTGGTGAATGTGTGGGATATATCTTAAAATACCAAAGCTTCCGTTTCCAACAAGGTAAGTGATAAAGTCAGCATGATCCATGCTATCCAATTGTCATTTAGCATATCGCGCCCATGTACAACTCGTGTCATGTTGGTTACCTATTCGGCTTACTCCGTCTTCAAACCGTTTATCTCGGCCTTTTTCACTAAACCCGGTGCTTGTGTCATTTGAGACATTTCACACCATGTTCAGTAAGCGTTGAGCTTCATTCTCAACGGTTTGTTTTCATGTTCAATTTAGTCTACAACGACTGGTTGTGACTCACGAGGTATGATGCGATGTAAAGATTGTAACCTACAACCATTACATACTAAGGGAGGGGCGCACGTTCAGTGGTCACGAAATTCAGTTTTACTGCTCACCGTTGAAGAAAAATTGATATTTCTGAGGATTGTACTCAAGTCAAAAGTGCGTTATCATCCATATTCTCTCACAATCTAAGTTGCCAATGCTACTGGAAGTGAAAATTCGAAAAAGTAGAACTTCATATGAGACATTGTTCGGTTATCGCTAAACTATGAAGGATTTTTCCGTGTTATCTTTCGTATGCATATACCCAACGCAAAGTATTACCAAAAACTGTTTTCCTGAAAAAACTGAGGACCTACTTATAAGTTTGTTGAGGAGATCGTGCTGGAATATTTGTAACCGTACGATAGAGAATGAAAATCTGATGACCCCATTATGTTGTTGATCAAGGGTTTAAGTGGTTACTTCAATCCAACCGTAAGCTCGTCATCCAGTGAATCGTTATCAGTAAACCTTGTTTGATCATTACTGCGTCTACAATCTCAGTGTCATTCTTTATGTCATCACGGTAGTACCACTTTTAAGCAAGAATATACCACAGATAAAATGAAGTGGGCTACGCAAATCAAAAGGACCAACGGAAACTTGATAATAGGTGGCCTGCTCTCAGTTCCAAGCGCCCATATAAAAAAGTTGACACTGTTGCGTTTGTTTGCCCTTTTTATTGTCATGTCGATGTCCCAGCTCTAGTGGCGGGACAATACGCCGGGCGGGTGGGGAAACTGAATAGGAAAGTGGATTTTGGATAGCTTACTAGTGATACTTTCCTAGAAAGACGTCGTTCACGTGTGGACAGAAAGCGTACTTGAATATGTTTGGTATATGTAACATTTCACCTCTTCATCAGTTGCATGCCACCTTCAGGGAACCAGAGTTGCCCGGGTCTTAAGAGGGTTCACGTTATTGGTCACACTTTATAATAACGGAATATTGCTGATAGGCAAGGGGCTGGCTGAAAAGCCGATAGGAATGCGAAAACTAAGAGCGACTGCGAGTGACTTGCAAGTTCCATAGTGTGATATTGCTGAATTTTGGTGTTACCTTTGCTCCCTAATAACGCTGACAAAGAGCTTGCTGAAAAATACCAAGTCAGATCTTAGCAGCAGCAACGCGTAATATAAAATACCCGTTGAACACAAGTCAGCTGGCTTCCCAGAACCCAAGATGAACCAACTGACCAAACTTCTGTGAAAAATACGGGCGCAGCCAAATGATAGATCCATATCTAGGCGGGTAACACGTAAGAGAGATAATTTTCACTGTGTCAATGACCATCACATGCAATAAGATCATTTCGGCTCTCTAATGTCACTTTTCAGAACTGCACTTATGGTCTTATGCTGTGAACCATGAATAATGTAAATAACTTTTCATCGTTCATGGGTTGCTTGGTCTGTCATTACGCACTGCTGCAGTGTGCGCAGGCAGTCAGCTACCGATTTCACTGTGGGTGTTTCCTAGTGTAGCTCATGGTACCGTTTTATTTTCAGGCCATGGATATTACTGCAGCTTTCAAGGCCGGTTGGAACAGTTGTGTTCAAGCATAGAGTACTGCTTGGCATAACTCCTGAGGTAGGAAATATGGACGGAGCAGATATAAGTAGATATTTCATACGTGAGAGTTTTGAAATCCTCATGGGATCTTCGATATACACTCCATAAGCATTAAATGTGAATTCACGCTGACCATCAAATTAACTTTTCTGCGAATAGTTTAAACTTTCGATAGCAATAAATGGCTATTCAAGCCGAAAATAACTAAGAAAATACTACTTACGTGCTTGGTTTCGGCACATATCACCACGTGTAACAACAATTACCAGAGTATCGTACGTTTGCAGCATTATGAATATCCTAAACCACATGATCGAACAATGATTTTGTCGTCGGAGAGAAAATCAAGTTTTCTTGCTTAATTAAAATCAGATTTTGAGAAACGGGTATTCTTCTACTTCCAGAACAGTGAATGTCATCATATCGGAACATTCATTTAGTGACTTAAGGCAATTTCAGCATTTCGTTAATTTTTCATCAACTGTTATGCCATTAAACCTGTACGCCTCTCTTGCTTACCTAGTTGGAATGTGAAAAAAGATTTCAGCTGCAGATTTCTGCGGTTTTTGAAACTGCAGCACGCCATGAAATTACGATAACCCCGGTAACCTAAATGCCAGGATTATTCCAAAGATTTCATGGATGCTTTCGGTCTAATGATTGGATGCAGTATTTACCTAATCAGGCAAGGCGCGCATTGCGACCGCTCAAAACTTGACACAAAGTTGAAGACAAACAACGTTTAGTTGACGATTTTAGTCACGTTGGGTTGAGGAATACCTTCTTGACTTACAGAAATAACAGATGTGGACAACTCAGGTTTAGGATATTGCTGCTGAAGACGTGGTGCTGGTGAGTGCGAAATCAGTGCTTGGAGGACGATAAAACAGAGATAGCTGAACAATCAGTTTCTGGAAAGAACGAGGCTGTGATTGATTTCTTAGCAGCGGCGAACAACACCAGCCAAAGACGAGATGTCCGGTGTTTATGTCAGCTGGAGGAGACGACTAAAAATCTTAGACTACATACCAGACTAGATCACTGTCAACTAAAATAAACTATTTGTTGCTGTTCTAACGTTCACCGACGCACTTCAACCATTCCACCTCACTAGTTCAGCTTTGGGCGGGCTGTCGGGGTATTGATTCAGGCAGGGCTGAATTGACCTCATGTTTGGATGAATACAAGTGAAAATGGCGGCGCGATAGCAAAACGTCCACTGGGTGACTTGACCCTTCAGCCCGTCACATCTGACCCAGCGACGTTACTTGCCGTACTACCAAGCTTCGAGCGATGACCTACACGATGTCAATTCTTGTTGTTACCATGCCTATATCCCATCAGCCACCTAGTGCTACTGTAGGTCGCCTGTGAATATTCTTATGCACTGACTAAACTAGATGCTGCCCAGGCGTTCCCCACATCGCTACACGCAACATATCGTTGATCGATGTTATGAACTTCAACTTGAACCCCTTCTTGTTTATCTTGTAGACCCTATTCGACTGCTTACACCGCCGCACTGTTGACTGACAGGCAGGTTGCCCGTGTCAGTTGTGACAATTCTGATTGGCTGAAAAATTTGGTGGCGGTTACTTAAAACACAAATGAAGATGACGTTTTGTGGCGGGCAAAAGGACACTCATTTTTTTCGAGGCCACAAGTTGTGTGAAACGAACATAAGCAGACCACCTGTGACATATCCCTTCTTAAAACTGCCTATGTTTGCTCGGCACGTGCGTGAACAAAATGAACTGCTTGCAGAGCACCGTTCAGGGACTTCTTCTGTATTTTGTGAAATTGCATTCCCGTCAGAATGCTGCGCTCAAAGTCACTCAGCCACGTGGATGGTTGTTTTTGTCTCCCATTGAAATAGCTTCGATCTTTTCAATTTGTGTTGAAGATTCTGTTCAAAACTCTTCCAGAAAACGCGGGTATATTCCAATATGGTCAATGAGGTACGTTATTTTTTGCCATAACCACGACCGTGTGATTTTCGCGAAACCCTCCGTCTATCTAATCGTGGTTATACCCGGTCTAGTCAGCTATCAGCTAGCGGAAATAAGACGCATTCGTGTGCAGCTGCAAGGCGTCCAAGAATGCTAGTGCACTGCACATGGTCACGGTAGAAAGAGTTCCGGTTGAAACACAGAAAACCTCGTCCGACATGATGTCAGGATTTAGCTGTTTGAATGAGTATGCAGCACTCGTTCTTCCGGATGTAGTGATTTTTTGAAGACAGTGGCTTTGTTCACTTTCAAAAATAAGGGAACCACCATAAACAGGGCAGTTCGGGATGGGATGTTTGTTCTGTGAAAACGGTGTGCGAACCCATCGTCCCCAGGTGAGCAACCCAGAACGATGTTAAATACCTTCTTCCCTTCAGGTATAGCGGGCTTGGTTTCAGGTGGTGGATTTTGTTTCTAGGCCACCAAGAAGTAACTTGGATATTTATGGCGTCACTCGCGAAGATGATCACTGGGATGAGCTACATAAAAGGGTTGAAGCAGAGACAGCGCATGCTAAGTTGGATGGAATCACACCGGATGGTTTTGCGCAAGAGCAACAGAAGCGCCTTCAGCTTTCTAGAACAAGGTCATGCATCAGTGTGGATCCCAAACCCCTAGCCAAGGCACAAGTCTTATTTCCCCATTCCTTAGTAAAGGCTAGTGGTTCCGTCGGACTCAACACGCCAGCCTACGCGCACGAAAGAGGCACTTGCCTTCATACATGCGGACGACCAACCACCTGTGGAGCTGCGTGAGTCCGGAGGGATGGTCTTTAACGATGGAACAGACCACCACCCTCCTTCTGCACTCTTGACAATGCCGCCTCGAAAAGTTTATTCTAAAATCTGCTGCATTCTGAATCCTCACGATATTTTGAGTCTGTTAGGGTTCGCTTCAGCATCCAAGACGACTCATGCTTGGTTCGCGCGAAACGCATTTGTTTCAGATGGACTGGGGGCAAGTCTTACCAAGTTGTCTTTCACTGTGAAGTGTCACTCAAATTTCCTAGGGCGTAGAACTCCGAACCACCCTCCAGTATTTCGGATAACGATGGCGGATTGGAGGCCGCCGACCGCGAGCCAACAAAAACGGAATAAGTATTCCTCAGAGGCGTTCGTATGTGCTCGGACCATGACGAAGCGACCGCTGCCCTCGAAGAAGGGTTGCGAACCTTTCGACGTTCACGCAATTCCTTTCTTTACAGAAACTGCTTTCTCAAGCTCTTCTGTTTACTTTGTACCCAACCGAATTAGAAAGTAGCCCCCAGGTGCTTATATACCAACTGTCTGAGTCTTTCAAAAGCAAACTACCGAAAATCGGACAGTTGGTCCACGATACTGGCCTTCACACTCATGTTTGTCCGGAGACCCGGCTTACCGCCGGTATCAGCGACGACGAACTGCGTGGTCCTGGTTATTCACTGCATTGGACAGACCTCTTCCGTGGGCTCATGGGAGGCTCCGATTTCTTCCAAAGCCAGAAACTGCCGGTGCTGACTGTCACAGGGAATCTACCTCAGAAAAATGTGACGTACTGTGGTTCGGACATCAGATTCGTAGTCACGACGCTCTTTTTGTCAATGTCATTTACCGCTGGCCGTCATGCAAGGCATCTGACGACCGTGTTCCTCTTGCAGCCTTAGACCACTTCTGGTTCACACAGCGCTTCTCTCACCTTGCCACGAGTGAGTTCAATGCTTCTGAATTAAACTGGGTAACTTTTTCTCATTAATACTTTCATTGCGTTTTTTTGTAATTCTTGGCAACAATGACTCGTGAGGAAGCCTGGACACAACGTGTCAAACAACTTACAGGGCATCGTCCTTGATTGGTCTGGTTATTACGAATGATGCTCACCTGGTAGACAGAATAGCCATCAAACCACCCCTGGTACGTAGTCACCACTTGCTATTAGTCTTCGATTTCATCCGTCGCTAGCTCCAAGGAGCTGTAATAAAGGCTCTGGTCCGAAATTTCCGGAAAACAAACTTTAGTGCACTGAGAAGCTTCCTAAGTACACTAAGCTTACAGCTCGATCAGGGCATTTGTTCCATGTAAACCTTGGACGACCTACTGTCGTCTACCAATTCTGCGAAACAGACGCCGTTTTCTTGACGTACGTTTTTGCCTATTCTCTAAACAGAAACTAACGGTCAAATAGGAGGATCTGGAAGCTTTCTGCATTGTACGAAGCAGCGGCAATCTGGAAATCACCAAGCAGGTAGATGCTAAATCTGACTGGTCGTCCTCAAAAAATGATCACTTTCTATTCGAGTACAGGCACCGACGGAAAATAACCCAAGCCGTCAGCACTTTCTCTGCGGCATTCCCACGGGAAAGCTCCTGAATTCCACCAGTGTTTGTCGAGGTGTTTAGAAAATACTATTCAGTGGTCCACACTGGTTCCGCCAAACTTGCATCAGATTCTATCGCGAAAAAACTTTCAATACTCACTCCTGACAGCTGAGTTCTTTATACTCGGTGCTCTGGAGCTGTTGTTCAAAATCAACTCACAGCGCAGCGGGGCCAGAGGCAAATCGGCCTGGGACGATCAAAGACCTGTCATTCAGTTTGACATTGCACATCCATAGACTGTTCACACAGTCAGTTCGGACTGGCATTCTTCCGGAGGTGTGGAAAGGGTACATTGTCACACCCATATTTGAGGCAGGCGATTGACATTCTCCTGCTAATTAGTGACCGATTAGTCTCACCAACATCCCATACAAGATAATGATGCGTCAATTTAAGCGCGCCATCCTCGGGCATTTCCTCTCAAACAGCATTTTCTCACCTACCCGGCATGGTTTCCTTTCCGACTGGTCATGCATAACCGGTATGGTAATCTTGATGGATGGGCTAACAGAAGCCAAATACAGTGACAATATCTGCGTTTTCTTCGATTTCGTCAAAGCCGTCGACCGCGTTTGTAAATCAGAAATGTATGGCCTCCAAGAAGAGGCTTTTCACTGGACTATACCCATTCTTGGTAGTGGAACTTTGACAGCAGAAACCAGATGGGAACGTTCTTGCCCCTCTGCGATTTCCCCTGCTATTTCTCAGGGATTCGTACTTGGTCTGCTGAGATTTCTGTCACATATCAGTGACTTTCCCAACCTTATTTCTAGCAACGCTCTGCCTTATTTCCATGACTTGAAAGGTTGGAATGCTTGATCAGGTGAATGAAATATCTCCCTAAACGGTATCAATTATGCTTGTACGTCGCTCGGAAGCGAATCTGGGGACTTGGCCCTAATACATAATGCACAGAGCGCAATAGATATCTCGAACATTGCTCCTGGAAAAGACCCGAAGACTTGGCTGTGGCCTGGTTTATTCTTCTCTGGTAATTTTCAGACAGCCACCAAAAATAGATCTAACACACTTGGGATGATAAGAAACAACCTCCTACGAATGGGCAGGCGTTCTTTTTAAACGCATTACGCGGTTTACATAAAGACACTGTTCGGGATTGTTAATCAAGTCGTATACACTAGTCTGAAGGAGGACATACTTGCCACTGAATATGTCCAGCGGTAGTAAAACGACCTCTAAGAATAGCTTAATTTTTGTTGGAATTTTGTTGTACAATTTGACACTTTCTGATGAGACATGCTTGTTTAGCCTAATTGAATGTCCTATTTCCACTAGCGTAGAAAATCACTTTTTTCCTTCCGCGCGCCACACAAAACATGCTGCTGACCGTACATTTTCTTGTTTCCCGGTCGTTGCAACATATGGAGTACTGCGTTGTTTGTTGTCTTCTGAATTGTTTCCGTTGTGTAACTCACCAAACTTCGAGTGAACCCTTGTGGGAGAGTTCTCAAAAGCTGATTAGCCTGACAATAGTATTTTGGCTGCAATCTGGTTTGCTGTTTTTATTCAGCAATCCGGCGTACTCCTGAACCACGTTATTTGGTGAGTCAGTTCCTCGATGTAGATGTTCTTTTTCTACGACGTCTTACTATTTTAACACATCGTAATGTATTTTCTCACATAGTAGGTTTGACCGATTTTTCATAATTATTAGCCTACTCTGTATTTCCCGCTTTTGCATACTGAAAGTTATCAAGCGTTTATCCTGTCTGACGAAGGCACTAGGCCCTTAGATATGCAGCTGCCATAACAGTTCCTCCATTCTTGGAGATGGACCAGCTA
The DNA here is from genome assembly GCA_014220965.1 of Paragonimus kellicotti. Lineage (NCBI taxonomy): Eukaryota > Metazoa > Platyhelminthes > Trematoda > Plagiorchiida > Troglotrematidae > Paragonimus > Paragonimus kellicotti. Next base: position 133,150 of record LOND01000318.1, read on the forward strand.
CTGTGCTTTGTCTGTCTTGAGGCCGAATTTGTCAACCACTGAATTTTTCCTGACCAGGCGAAGTTCAATCAGCTAATGCACAGGCTTTCGGAGAAAGTTACATTGTAGCTGCCTGACGCCTCCCTTGTTCGGGCGGCAAAATATCACTACGACATTATCAGGAAGGCGGTAGCCAAGCGGGTAACCCCGCCAGAGAGGACACTTTTGCAGCAGCTTTCCACTGGATTACTGCTGGGCGACAAGCGACCCTTAGCACTGTTCCGTGAGATGCACCAACTTCTCGGGGGCTCCCATGGACGGGCCACTGTTACGAGGGCTACGGATGCAGAGGCTGCCGGGGGCAGCTCAGGCTATTGTGTCCATAGCCCGCTCGCAACCGTTATCAGAAGCTGCCGAAATTGCCGACCAAGTGGTCGAGCGGTTCCAGCCATTTTTGCACAGTTCCAATAATCCTACAGTAAGTGCCATTCCTACGACCTCAGCTGCTGAACAGCCTGTATGTTTTCTCCCAACCGATCTTGAAAAGGCCAAGGCCCTATGGGAGGAAGTAGGTGCCATAAGCAGGGAATTACGCAGTATGACGATTAGCCACTTCCGAAACCGATCCTCATGTGGGCGTCGTATCAGCTGGTCACCATGTCGGCGTAGCTCACAGCTCCGTAAAGGCTTCTGCTGGTACCATGAACGAAATTATGTCAAGGCCACAAGATGTACAACCTCTCGTTCTTTTTCTCAATCGATTCAAGGAAACCAGATCACCGACGCGTAGTAGCCACTGACGTCGCCAACGCATCCACCCCCGTCGCCTTATGTTCGTTCGGGATCTCCCCATAATAGACACGGGAGCGCAAGTTAACGCAATCCCACAGACCACCTCCGAGGTGACACAGTCAGGCGATTTAGTCTCCGCACCGCCAACAGTACGTGTCATCCGACCTTTTGCAGCGTTCTAACGTTGGATTTGGTTGAGGCAAAACTTTCGTTGGATTTTCGTTGCTGTTGCCGTTCCGTTTGCCACCTCAGGTGTTGATTTCTTTCGACATTTCGATCTTTTAGTCGATACGCAACGCCGGAAGCTGATAGATGCCATTACACAACTGAGCATTAGTGGCAATCGCACGATCGTCGCAGCCTTCAGTCCTATTTATGCGACACCGGCTGTTCCACCGTCGTTTGTGGAACTTTTTTAACAGATCCCACTAGTGCGGGCATCTAACGCTGACCTCCAGTGTCACACAAGAACCCGCCCGTATTGGTTAGGCCCCGAAGACTGGCACCTGAGAAGTTTAAGTTCGCTAAGGCAGAGTTTGAACATACGCTTGGACTAGGGGTCTGTCGCCCTTCCGATAGTTCGTGGGCCTCATTACGGCATTTAGCTTCCAAAAATCAGGGGGATGGCGTTTTTGCGGTGACTACCATTATCGCAATAATGTAACAATCCTTGATAAGTATCTCATTGCACACATGCAGAATCTCACGACCTGCCGACGCTGCGGCCGACTGGCGCAAGGTGCGAGGTGGACAGATGATGACCTGGCGTAGACAAATGAAATCGTTTACGAAGGGGTTGGCCACTGTAGGTCGGGTTCGTCTCCCGGGCTGGGGCCCTCGCGACTCACAGAGTCGGTGGCTTGAGACATTAGGTGAGATGGCGGCTAATCGAGCTCAGTGGCGTGAATGTTGTTGTTGTTTGGTCGAGTTGTCTGTGAAGTGAGTGCACTTAATGATGCGGGGCAGTGAAAGCCGTAAGGAAGCTGTCTTGCTGATGACGCCTTACTTTCACTTACAGCTCGGTTGTTTGTTTGCAAGGTGTAGGCACCTTGATGTTGAATGTTTAATATAGACGTAGCTATTTTTAGTTGTTAGGTCCACTACCCCTCCCCTCTCTGTTTCTTCTTTCTTCCCATATAAGTTTTTTCTTTTCCTTTGTTCTTCGTGGTTGTGTGGCAGTCAAGCATCAGTGTGAACCACTGATGTATTGCTGTCTATGATGATGATGTCTAGCGGGAAAAAATATCTTCAGCAAAATTGATTCAGACCGCGCTTACTACCACATTCCAATTGATGCGGATGACGTGCCCAAGACCACTGTGATTACTTCATTTGGGTCTTTGGAGGTTTTGCGAGGGCCATTAGTATTGGCCAATGCCACCCAGGCGTTCCAGCGCTTCATGCACAAGCCGCTGGCGGTCTAGACTTCGTTTATCCCTAACCTCGATGACATCCCAGTCACTAGCTGTTCTGAGGGAAAGCACATTTCGCACCTGCGTAGTTTGTCTGAACGGCTGATTACCTATGGCATTACAGCAAGCTAGACAAATCGACCATCAAGTTTTAGGTCACCGGATTTCAGCCGATGGAACTTGCTGCCCTTCCTTCCAAAGTTCAGGCCATCCAGGATTATCCTGAACCTTCTTCTTTAAGCAGCTTCACAGACTTTTTGCCCGGTAAAACATTATCGTCGGTTCATCACCCCTTGCGCGCATATTATGTCGCCGATGACCGGCCTTCTCCGTGGAGACGATCGCAAACTGTCATTCATCCGATTCAGCGCGTACAGCCTTCAAAGAGCTTAAAGAGACTGTCTCCGAAATAGCCCTGTTCGTTCATCCTGATCCTGGTCCACAGATGACGATTTTAACGGATGTTTCCGATAAAGCCATTGGCGCCGTGTTACAACAGTACGTTGGTAAGTAGTTGACAACCCTTGCATTCTTCTCTAAACGGTTGCAACGCACGGAAACCTGCTACAGTAGGTTCAGAAAAGAATTGCTCGTCATTTATTTCGCAACAGGCTATGTCTGGCATGTTGTCAAAGGCCGACAGATCGAGGTCTACACTGCCCATTGATGTATTCTTTGAACCCATCGCCCCAGGGAAATCGGGCACCTTGACCATATCTATCAGTTTATGGCAGATATACGGTGTGTCTCAGGTGTCCTTAATCCTGTCGCTGACACCCTCTTACGTGTATACAACGTGAGCGATTCTATGTCTAACCCTCTTGATTTGGTTGCTATGGCTGCCATGCAGACAGGCGATTTCGAGATACAGCAACTGCGTCAACGAAGCTCACTCAAAATACAGCCTTTCCCTCAACTTCCTCTGAGGGCACCATCCTGTGCGACGTTTCACAAAGCGTACCTAGGCCTGTAGTGCCCTTATCGTTTCGTCGTGCAGTGTTCAACGCACTGCATAACCCATCGCACCCTGGCATACGTGCTCAGTGAAGCTTATCACTGAACGTTTTGTATGGCCCTAAGCGAATCACGGCGTGCGTATTTTGACCCGCTACTGTCTAGAATGCCAACGTTTAAAGGCTCAGAGGCGTATCAACAATCCTATCGCTGTATTCCCTGCACATGACGCACGTCTTCATCACGTGCATACCGATCTTGTCGGGCCGCTGTCACCTCCTAACGGCTCCAACTTCCTTCTAGGTTGTGTCCACCGTTTAACTAGGAGGTCAGTGACAAATCCATTTTCAGATTACGCCTCCAAAACGGTGGCTCGCGCCTTCTTGGAACGTTGGTTAATCAAATTCAGTTGACCCGCAGTGGTGAATACTGATCGTGGTTCTCATTTTTAAGGAACTTCCACGGATCTTTCGAATACTGTTGGGTGCTGGCACATACGCACAACCGCCTACCATACGGAATCCAAAGGGACGGTGGAACGTTTTCATTTCACGTTGAAAGCATCCCTCAGTGCCCATTCAAACCTCTCCTGGCAAGAGGCTTTACCACTAGTCCTTCTTGAGTTGCGTAACACCGTCAAGATGGACTTGAAGGCCACACCGGCTCAACTCGTCTACGGTTGCACCCTACGTTTACCCAACGAATTAGTGTCTCCTTCGACAACCAAACCTGTTGATTACGAAAGGTTTGTAGAGCGATAAGGGGATCACATGCAACGGCTAGGTCCAGGTCAACCACGTGAGCGGTCGTCACCTGTAAACTTGCACGAGGAACATTCCTTCTGTTCCCACGTCTTCATACACGCTGACGGCTCCTGTATGCCTCTGCGGCCATCGTGCGCAGGCCCTTTCCGCGTGTCACAACAGAAAGTGAAGTCTTCCATCGTCGAGCATGATTTCAAACTCGAGGTCGTTCCACTTAATCAGGTTAAACTCGCGTTTACTTAGGGAGGTGAGCCCAGTGTCCTGCCCACATCTTCAGTACCACCGTCTCACTCCGAACATGTATCAACCACACCCGAATTCGGCCCCACAAATTCCCTTACACGGTATGATTGACATGGTTGACGAGTGCGGAAGGCTGTAATGTTTGTGGAATACGTCAGTGTGTTATACATATCAAATACTCGTTTTCCACAACTGTCTTGTTACCTTTATCATGCCACGACATGTTAGGTCATGATTTTTTCGTATGCACTGACACGTTTTTCTGAGTTTCTTTTGAACGTGATCTTAGCACAATCGGCTCACACTTTTAGCCAACAAATCGAAAGGTGCCAGACCTCCAACAGATTACCGTTACCAAACGGTCCGTCAACGTGATGAGCTTGTTTACCTGCCTGGCACAGGTATTTCACCTTTCGTTCAGTTTTAGATCACCTGGACTTGGTGCAATGGAGAGACAACTCCTGAAGGCTATCGTTCAGCACTGGGTAAACCTACCTCCTCTTTTTTCTCACTTGTGAGTCTTTTGGGGTTGGGTAGCCCGCTGCGATAGATGTGCACTGAGGACAAAATAATTTGTAGTGACCAGCGATCGTGTGGCTTCTCTAAGGATCCCGGCTGCAACCGTTTTCCCGCTTGTTTGTTCTGTACGCATGATTCTGTGTACGACTGCTATAGGAGGCCTGATATGAATTCAATAACCAGCGCGGCCTACTGACCTATCTTGACCCCGAATCCTCTCGCCACATTGCGGTCGACGCACTGACTCAGCATCTGGCCTAGTTGTATATTCACGGGTCAACAAATCTGGCAGCTCTGGTTTTATTGGCCATCTCTCGGACATCTTTCCAAAGGTGTAGCTCTTACAGTCGTAAGCAGCACGGTACACACCTCGGATTAAACGTCCTCATGGTTCAAACCACTAACGCCTGCCACAGCATCACTCATCGATAGGTTATTCCCGCACGAGATCAGATATCTCATCATATATCAGGCTTCTGGCACGGACAATTCATCGGACATACCAACGTGATTCTCATCTTATTTCCGCTACGACATCCTCAACATTCAGAACCGACCCAGAGACAACCTCTGCCGCGAGTGCAATTTTCTGCCACGGTACATCTCAGCCGGCATTGGACTCTGCGACGTCGTAAGCACTACCTAACGCTGGTAATGCAAGAGGAACACGACTAGCATCAATGTCCTCGCTGCACGGTCACTCCTGTTTGCCGAACTATGCGCACGGAAATTAACCGTCAGCAAGTATCGTTCAAGAAAATAGGCTGGTGGAAGTACACGATTTATTGGTCACCGTTGTTAAGCAACTTTTTTCTGTGCGATTCAAACGTATTTGCCAACACGGCTTCGGAGGATGGCAGGCGCGAGAGTCAGCCCGGGCAGTCTTTACGTCGATGTATTCACCGCTGCCACTTATAGCTGCTATATCGTTTACTGCTCGCCGACTGTGAAGTAGTCGCTGAAAAGCAGGGCGTAGCACTGCCTTTGAGGTAACAGCAAATAACGAGAACAGTGAAATACTAATCTGCCAGTCTCTTAAGTGTGTGGGACTTTTTGAAACGATTCTGCAAGAGCAGCTGACCACCTCTAATGGAAGGTCGTTCCTGTAAGTGATAACTCTCTAAGAAAAGAACTACCTTCCGAAGAAGATTCCAAATCAGAGCTTGTAGAGCTTCTTGTTGTTACTGACTGACCTGTCAAACTGCTGTGAGCAACTGGGGTAAAGAACTACTGCACAAGTCCGACGCTGAAGAAAACGGGTTGTAAGAAATAGGTCATTGCGGAGTCTTCAAAAGCCAACTGGATGAAAATAAAGAGTTTCGCACCAAAACTTGTAAAAAAACAATGCCACAAAACAATGACTATTTTGATGGCTACTGTAGGAACTCTCCCACAAGGGTTCACTCGAAGTTTGGTGAGTTACACAACGGAAACAATTCAGAAGACAACAAACAACGCAGTACTCCATATGTTGCAACGACCGGGAAACAAGAAAATGTAGGTGTCGAGTCAGAGCATGTTTTGTGTGGCGCGCGGAAGGAAAAAGTGATTTTCTACGCTAGTGGAAATAGGACATTCAATTAGGCTAAACAAGCATGTCTCATCAGAAAGTGTCAAATTGTACAGAACAACAACTTCAACAAAATTAAGCCTATGTCATAAGAGGTCGCTACAAGTTGAGCTTCCCCAGAAGCAACACATAGGTGAACAAGGACCCTCGTTACATAGTAGTATAGGCTTGCAATAATAAGTAACCAAAATGTACTGTCTATTGCTAGATGAATCTCCAGCTGGGGAAAATAGACGTGGTAGTCCATGAGGTGCGTTGGTCGGTGTCTTTGGTTGGCGACTCAGCGGAGTGCTGATTGATTGCTTTAGTTATTCAGCCGCACGATTATTTCGAGTTTGTAGGTGGACAAGTAGGTATGCACTGGACCCTCGTCCATTAACAGAACTTTCTGAACGCACACTCCTCCCTTGCAACGCCCCATTTGCCGCCACGTACGTCCCCAACGCTACGATTGAGAAAAACCACAGAACGACGAAGTGGATTTAGAACAAACCGTATATTTCCAGCAATGTTTGGAAATATGAGTAGTTAGCTCTAGCCTAGTCTGGGACCAACGGCAGCAACCAAGAGAAGAAAGAAAAGAAGCACGAGGTGGGCTACAGCCCACTCGGCGGCACTCAAAAGCGCGCCAAGCGAAAAGTGCATGGAACCTTCGAATGCGTTACAACCACACTCGAAAAGGTCCGAGTAAAACGATCATGGGGAATGGAATAGTAGGAGTTTTCACGAAAAAGACAATCGTTCGCTGCGTGCAATTAGTTGCACGACTGAAGAAAGTGGCACTGAGTTCATATCAGGCCTCCTATAGCAGGCGTACACAGAATCATGCGTACAGAACAAACAAGCGGGAAAACATGGTTGCAGCCGGGATCCTTAGAGAAGCCACACGATCGCTGGTCACTACACAAGCCTCCCCCAGAAGGGTGGCGGTAGGCAACCTTCGATCATGCAACCGGAGGTATCGACGTGTGGGCCACCCCCTTGTGGTTTCGTTCATGGCACTCCCGATGCCATGAGTGCATACACAAAAGACCTAAGACCACAAGGTTCCCCTCCTTACGCTACTGCGCCAGTCTAGAGTGAAACTAACCCAGTGTTTAAATAGTATGAACTGCTCGGCTCAGCGTGCAGACTAGTGAATGTGGCACTGCAGCCAGGGAAGTTGCGTACTTCCGAGGTCGTCGAGTCATTACATGTCAGACTGTCGACGATGACCTGCGTTCGCATGAGTGATGACCGTGGTGTGGCGAGCCTCACACAAGGAGACAGTCAAGAGCCACACCGGTGATGATGCGTGCTGAGGCCTGATGAATGCGTGTGTGTGGAGCCCAGAGCGGAGGGCAGGTGGGATTTTCCCGAGTCGATTTGCTAGTTGGTTTACTCCACAACGATGCGGTCGAAGTGTGCCAGTTGGGTGCTGACAGAGACTCGACATAGGTAGCATCATTGTACCTCCTTCTGATCCGCTAGCCTTCTACAATGTAGAAACCCTGAAAGGTGCGAAGTGCAAGGTGTACGAATGCAATGAGGATAAATTGTCTGCTATAGGCTTGAAAGGAGTTCCGTCGAACGGCCTTCGGTCGAGTTCTTCGTAGGTTCAGCGAACATGTTCAAGCGTTCTGAAATGTCTGAAATGTGGACAAACATACGGGGAGCGAGCGGTCTGAAATATATATGCAACT
>LOND01000319.1:0-11477 GCA_014220965.1 Paragonimus kellicotti
TGGAAAAGCGTGAAAATGAATTATGAAGTATAATTTTGAACTGTGAACACTACATGTCTCCAGCATCCTTTCAATAGATCGGTTTAGAATATTGCTTGACAAATTTGCTGAAAGCCTCTTTATGCTAGTAACCTTACGCTGCTCGAAGTGTACACCGTAATCCCCAGGTACGGTGTTACACCCTTCCGTCTTTCGGGTCAACAGCGGTACTGTTGACACCGAGCAAGAAAAACCGATTGGATCTGGGTAATTTCGACCTCTGCCGCGTACCTGTGTACCCTAGCTTAAACAACACAAAGTATGCAAGACCGGACTTCATCCACCCAGCTATCCGGAAACCTCCTGCCAAATTGCTGTCGACGCTTTCTGCCCACTGTTCAATCTCACCTTAGAAACAGGGGTAGTTGTGAGGGACTGGAAACAAGCCACCATAATTCCCATCTTCAAAGATGGTAACCGATCAGAGGTTGGAAATTACAGACCAGTAAGCCTGACTAGTGTCGTCGGCAAAATCTTTGGACGCATAATAATAGAGGGGACCTGTAGAGTTCTATGCGGAAGAGAAATTTTTCAGAGTCCCTCAACTTAGCTTCATAAGGAGTTGACCGGCAACCTAGTCCGCCAACGTTACTTGTATGTACATGATATAATGCTAGTGGGAAGTGCGCTGAACTCGGACGCCCTCCGGAAAGACGTTCTGAAGACCAGCGAATGAACGTTAAAGTGGGATTTACCGCTGAACGTTCTCATGTCATTCCCACGCTAATGGTCCACAGTCGACTTCCACGTCTCTAAAGCCTGCATATGGACAGACAGTCGAGCTAGCAACTGAACAGTAAGCGAGAGGCTTGGGTATTCGAGTCACTAGCACGTTTACCTCATCCGATCTCCGTGCTGCAGCCGCGACATAAGCACGGCGGACGTTATGTGAAATGAAATCCGCGATCGCCAACCCATGTCCAGCAGTGTTCATCCCACTGTACTCGGCCATAGTTCGCCCCACTTGAAATATTGTGCCCAAGCTTGGTCACCGTATCTCATAAAGGACATAGCTGTCCTCGAAAAAGTACAAAAGTTCGCCACACGTGTGGTATGGGGTATAAAGGGTCTGAGTTACCAAGACCGACTAAGTTCCTTGAACTTATTCCAGCTCGAACGCCGGCAGGTAAGAGGAGACCTTATTGAAGTGTACAAGATTACCCACTACACCGGCACAAGTCCCCTGGCGTGTTTGTTCGTGATACGTCAGGACAGAGATTTAAGAGGTCATAGGTTCACAATAAAGAAAAAAAGATCACGACTTGGCTGTTCGATTTAACTTTTTCACTAACCGGGTAGTCAACTCGTGGAACAAATTGCCTACAAAGATTGTTGAGGCCCCGAGCATAGATGTATTCAAAAGAGAGTTAGGCAAGTGTTTAAACGAAATTTTTCCTACTTTGTACTAATCGAAGTATGATTCGTTCTTGCTGTTCAGAGCAACGGGGATTTGTCATCTTTCTTTTGTCCCTACCCTTAGACCACTACCGAACGCATTGCATCGACAGAAAACGCAGTCTGGTCAATCTCCGGATCACACCAGTCAAGCATCAGGACGTCAACAGGCACAGGCCTTCATGTTTTGGATTTTGAGATTTGAATCGATGAATTGCTGCGTCACTCACTCTCACTGGGGAGGTGTGTCCATAGTTGTGCTCCCAACCTCACGACGGAAGGACTGACAGTCTTCAAGTCAAAATTTTTCTGAATTTGTAACGAAACCATTGTAGCCATTGAACTAAACTGAAACTAAACGTAGACAGTACATTTACGCAGGCGCGCCTCTTTCAAACAGCCTGGCCAAGATTGCGTGATGATTGTGGCTGTGACTGCGTTCCGTTTGAGGAGCCTTGTTCGGCCGTGCAACACTGCATATACTCGGTACTTTTCAAGTAAAAGTAAGACAATCGTCCTATGACTTATATAGTTGCATTTCTGTAGGAAATGCAGACCTGGTTGTAATTGGATCCGGTCCGGGTGGTTACGTTGCGGCAATCAAGGCTGCACAACTCGGAATGAAGGTAGATACTACCTCTACGAAAGTATAATGTCTTAGACTGTATGCGTTGAAAAAAACGATACCCTCGGGGGAACCTGTTTGAACGTTGGATGCATACCCAGCAAATCCCTCTTGAACAACTCGCATTTGTACCATATGGCGCACTCGACTGAGATGGCTAATCGTGGGATTGATGTCGGTTCTGTGCAGCTCAATCTGTCGACCATGATGAAGGCCAAGGATAAATCCGTTGCCAGCCTTACTGGTGGCATTGCTTACTTGTTCAAACAAAACAAGGTAAGGAAATATTGAGGGTCATACACTCAATCCGAATATTTCATCCTGACCGCTATTTGGCTTGTGTAGTGGACGGACGTAGTAGCGTCTGTTTATTTTCTCTTTTCTTCATATTGTTAAACCGTAATGCTTGTAATCACCACACACAACTAGCGTAGGCGTGCTTATTCGCCACTTTTCATTTGCTCGTTTAGGTAACAAGACTACTGGCATTTGCCAGTCTACTTACAGGTTCTTGTTTGTTAAATCTTTCGATCGACGTCATACTCTACAAGTTCCGCCTTTGTCTGTTCGGTACTGCTATTGCTTCGGTGTTCGCCCAAGGCGAGATTGTTACTCACCGATGCAGAGCTTCCCTAGGTTTATTTTGGCCTATCTAAGAGGGCTTTAAGTACGTCTACTCCGCCCACTGGCAACCATATTAGATCAACCACACTTCATTCACTGCGCCCTTGGGCTAGGCAAGTCTCTCACTTCCAAGTGAATCAAACTGTTGAGTCATTGATTGCGGGTAGGGTCCTCTGAGAAAACCCCGTCTCCTTTTGTATCATAGGTCGGGTGTTTGAGTTAGAGACTTCAAAGTAGAACCCCTCACTTCAACTCCCTTCCGCGGTATAACTAACCGGAAACATCGAAAGTCGTTCCTTTTATAGACAACATCCGACCGTTTCCACTTTTTCTTTTGTTTGGCCCCCACTTTTTCTGCCTTTCCTGTACCTTTGGTTGATAATTGTCTTATAAAGCCAAGACAAATGATAGACACTGGAACCTCCACTGTCCGCCCTCTCCGACGAGTAGATCGATCCTGCTACATAGACAAATACGTTTGCAACTATAGAGCTTGATGTATGCTGTCTCGGAGACGGGAATCTACGATTTTAATGATGTTGCTCATTCGAGCTCATTCGGATAACTGCAGACCTGGGCGCTCCTATCCCAGGACCTCTGGTGATCCGTTGCAACAGGCTTTTTTTATCAGCCTTCGTGCTGATTTACGGGCAACGGACTGCGTACTCATATGCTTCGTGTGAAACTCCATAGTGGTCTCCACATTTTCACCACAAATAAATAGCAGTTCAATACGTTGTTCAGTCGTCATATTAGGGGCACGTCGTTCACTTACTTCCGTTCCAAGAGTGTGATCTGGTTCCTAGCCTGATAACTCGTCCAAACCAATCCGCGCGCGACTACTGCCCAGTAAGTAGAACCAAGAAGGGTGAACCAACATAACTCACTGCAAGAGAAGTCAGACAGACCGACGCACAACGAACTGATCATCCCAGGGTCCAAAATTCAGACGTGCCTTTGGTGAAACAAAGTATCAATTCACCTTTTGGCCCTCAAACCTACTAAGAGTGCGTTTACCAAAGAAGGTGGTGAGGCGTTAGTGCAGGCTTCCACTTAGTTGTTTCAGTTTTAGTGGTTAACTGAGAGCGTCCCTCACGGCTAGGGTTACTCGATAGTATTTAGTATTCAAAAAGGGTTCGAAGACTGCTAAGAAAACCATGGAAAGAGCATCTCTGTCCCGGTCATGATCAGAATTCAGACGTCCACTGAATTCGCTACAGCCTGTGGGCAGGCATTAAATAAAAACAAAATTGGTTTCCTCTTAAACAAGGATGTACTTGTCGAAATTCACGTTGCAGATAGTTCCATACGTACCGTCTGCCAACAGTTGTTCTTTCTCAGTTGTAAAACTGCGTTCCACTTAGTGGCTCGATCAACACTCAAAGCTCAATTGAGAGTTTACAGTTAATTGTCTGAAGTAAGTCCATTTTACCCACCCTCATCCCTTCTGTTCAACTTTGTCAGACGAAATAGTGGACGACCGTTTGCGGCACTCAAAATTGTTTTAGACCTCTTACCTGGTGGAGAATTAACTGGTCTTGACTGTGCTTCCAACAGTTTTCATGCCCAAGGTTAGGCACTATCACGCACTGCCAACTACCTCGCAACACGATTTTCAGTCTCAAGATGCCTGCGCAAAACTACCATGGGTTTGTAGTTTGTGGTGACTGATGAAGTGATATGGGTTGGTTTGCATACTCGTGAACCGGCATCAACGTTACCAAAAGTATGCGAAATGAAATAGGTGCTCTTATCTCCGAAGGTAAGACAGTGTTCATTAAACTAAGAAATCTCAGACGACGGAAACACCACTGTGGTTCTAAGGGTCGACTTTGCAGGGCAATTATGCGAGTCGTCTCGCTTTTTGATTGCAGACCATGGCCACTCGAGGCTGAAGGCATGTATGTTCTTTAACTGTTCCACCATCGGTGACTGCGTTCAACCGCTCGAATTAGGTGGTACTAACAGGTTGGCAACGTTGGGGCTAACAAGCGGTTATTTGGTGGTAGATGTCAGGCGAGCTCCGTACAGACTTACATTGTTGGATTATACACTATGGGTGCCGGTTAATCGCCTGATGCACCGAACACTGCCGACCTCGCGACTGACATAAAGCTCGAAGTGGACTGATGGTGACTTGGCGTAAAAAAACTAAGTCAATTATCGAAAGGTTAGTCACTGTGAATTGGGCTCGTTCCCGGACTGGAGCCGTTTCGACTGTCGGAGTCGGTGGCTGCAGATTTCAGGTGAGATGGCAGCTAATCTAACAATGTAGGGTAAATGTTGTTTGTTCGAGATTTCTGTGAAGTAAGTGTACTTAATAGCGGGGCAGTGAAAACCGTAGGGAAGCTGTTGTAGTGTTCTTGAACTCACTCAGGTCTGTCTGTTGTGCGATGTGTAAAATACTGCCTGGAATACTAGTTCATATTACGCACAGGATTGTAGAGACGTCTGCTTGCCTCCCGCTTACTGCGTGTACCTGGGAATAGTTCATTTGATGCTCATAGCGAGAACCGGACGCGAAAGGAAAAAAAATTTGGCGATCCAGCGTATAGTGTGCAGAAGTTACAGCAGGCTTCGCGAAGCGGTACACAACACTGATACACAGTAACAGCCGGGAAGGTTGGTGATTCAGCCGTCGAGCGCGCGACATTGGCGCGCATAGGCCAACAAACATGCAAACAAACACGCACGCGTGGTTGCATGCATTAGGCAGACGGCATGCGAACGTCATCATGACTCTGTACACTGTGACCTAGTATTTTCTAGGGAGTATTTTACACGTACAGCAAGCGGACTGGACTTACCTCCGGGTCACCACACCGTCCTGCTAATGCCGCCTTACCTTCATTTGCGACTCGGTTTGTTTGTGGAGTGTGGGCACGTTAATGACGGTTGTTTGGGTTTAGATGGATGAATTCTAATAACTGGGTCCTACCACTTTCCCCTCTTTTACTCCACAGTCAGAAATTATGACAATTAAGCATGGATATGAACCACTGATGTATTGTTTTCTGGGCTAACAGTGATGATCCGTCCGCTGATTTTTGTTTCCCGTTGCATATTCTCTGTCTCTGGGGGTTGTGAAATCCCTGTATTTAATTAAAGCAGAATTTGGCACCATAAGGGAATCCGCGTCGCCGACAAACTTCCAGCTGACAATGGTCTCAGCTTTTTGAAGCTGGTAGGCTGGGCTAGAATCCGCTGACTAATGTTGTTTTGGCTTTCGTTACAGTCTATGCTTGGTTTAATCTATTGCGAACTGTTGAAGGTGAATAATACTAACGCCTAATCGGCCTTTATTACTGACAGTTATCATGCCGATTTTAACTCAACCCCTGATAGCTTTGGCTTGACTTGCCCAGCTGAATGCCACACAGTCGGAATGTGTTGCTCGTTTCTTTAACTAGGAATGCGTAATTTGGCAGACTAAGACCACTCGAACGTATTGTGTGTTGAGCCCATTAGTTCTAAGCCTTTGGTTCCCAGGTTACATGTTCATAAAATGCGCACTTGAGCAAATTCCCTGCTCAAAACCTTAGTTTCCTTAGGCATTCGTCGGCAGTGACCCTTGTGGATGTGAATGCTGTCTGATTTGAAGCCGAGCTCGTGTGGACACATCTTACATGTGTCACTCATCACTCGCCACCTTTTGGTTTGTCTGTTTTTATATGACGCTGGTTCGCAGCGTTGATAGCTTAATCCGAAAGCTTCTTTCCGTAAGGCTTCCAGGGCTAGTGTCCATAGTACGGCGAGCACCTTTGGTTAAAAGCGCTAACAGATATGGCGAGACTGTGGCTCAGATCGGTGTTTGACTACAGTATAACCATGGAGTGAAAAACGAAGCCATAACCGAGGAGCAAAAGAAGAGGAAAGATTGTGGCCAAATCACCACAAACACCGCTGTCTCGACCCACACCCTCAAAATCATTACCCTGTACAACTATTTGTACTTGTTTCACAGACAACTCTACAAAACGACGTTCGCTGTGCTGTACCCGGTCAATCGTTTCGTTCTGGCGTGTCCAACCAACTTCTCTGTAAGCCGCGAGTGCTCCAGCCCTGGACGAACCCGACTTTTTTGTAGCTGACTTCCTTTCTCTGTATTAATTGACCGACTGTCCACTCTGCACCCTACGCCAGTTAGCCATGACACTGTCAGAAGTGCTCGATGCGGCGGACGACTAGCTGGCATCCTTAGTCTGCGTCTCCCAACTTACCTTTTTTTGATAATCGCCTCTGTTTCTCCATTTTCTAAATCAATTCATGTCCCTTTAGTCCTTGTTGTTGTGGAACTGATGCAAATTACAGGTCGCTGATTACGCATTAGGTATTTAGGGTATTGTGGTGGTAGTGGTTGGTACATACCATTGGGTCTACAAGTTCACCACCAAATATGTGCTCGCTAATGTGTCATCTCAAACGTTGTTTTTCTATCTTTGAATCTAAATCAGGTTGAACACGTCAAAGGATTTGGATCGATTGTTGGCCCGAACGAAGTTCTGGTCAAGAAGGCTGATGGTGCGGAAGAAAATATTAACACTGAAAGGATTCTCATAGCAACCGGGAGTGAAGTCACACCGTTCCCGGGTATTGACATTGATGAACAATCAATCGTTTCCAGCACTGGTGCATTATCCTTATCAAAAGTTCCTGAGCACCTAGTTGTTATCGGGGCAGGAGTAATCGGTGTTGAATTAGGGTCCGTTTGGAGCAGGCTGGGCGCCAAGGTAAGAACTGTTTTCATTTATGATTTCCTCATTTCTTATCTCAAACTTAATCAAATGTTCTTCCTCATGTCTTTTGACAGGTGACATGCGTTGAGTTTCTTGGACACATCGGCGGCCTGGGCGTTGATATGGAGATCAGCAAGGCTCTGCAACGCATTTTGGCTAAACAAGGATTGAACTTTATGTTGAACACCAAGGTTACGACAGCTACGAAATCTGGAGACTCTATAACGGTCACCGTTGAAGGTGTGAAAGATGGCAAATCACAAACGGTAAAACGTCATTTGCTGCTTTCTCAACATTTGACCTGTTTGATGTTTACTGTTTTGGATAGCGTAAACCTAACCCTATAGACACGAACCCGAAGTAGTGTGAGGTATGTTATGCCTTCCATGAGATACGGGCTCCATCCACGTGGCAGTCATGATCATAGGTGTATGTAACTAGAGCCCTATTTTCCCAGTCTTACCAGGTCGGAGGTTTGGGTGATAAATGCATTGTTGATAGACCACTGTCTTTACATTCTCTGTCGTTTTGTTATTTTTTGTGATCCGTGGGTCATGCACAATCAGCTGGTGTTTATAATAGTTGGTCGAAATATTCATCGGAGGTGCTGGTGGCTACGGACACTTCTCCCTGTGAACCCGACTGGCGCAGTTTGGTCTTCTCGATGCTCGATCCGATATTATGTACGAGTGGTCATGATTTGCTAGCCAATCGCATTGGGTAAAATGTTGATGGATTAACAGAATCGTAACGGGATTGTGTATCACATTTGTGTTCACATCAGTGATTTACTCTGTTTGCATAGTTCGATCAATTTCCCTCGACACGGGACCCACAGTGTCGTGCCTGAACGGTTAGACTTCTGTCGGTCCTGCCTCGCATTCCATCTGCTTACTTTTAGTCGCCAACCGAAATGGCGTTTGCGTATTCTGCCATTGTACCCTCTCATTGTTCTGCCATTTTTTTTCCCGCGTACCTTTACATAAGCATAATGTATTCACGTCGGTGCGTTGATTTAGTCATTGTTATTAATGAGCTACGCCGAATATTTTAAGCTTTTAATGGCCTGGCTCATTTTTGTTACATGTGAAGCCGTTCTTTTGGTCTATGATGTCTACTGATCATCAGCACGCAAACGTGGTTCATCACCAAACTTGCTCTCTTTGATCGCTGTTGTCTCTGCCTATTAGCTCCTACTGTTTGGAATGGTAATATAAGCAACGCTGCCGTTCTTCAGAGCTTATTTCTAATAATTTCGGACACACGGCCACTTCGCCACGTAAAAGTGCACTGTTGGGGTGTTTAGGCTTATGTAATGTATATGCCAGTCGAACGTCCATCGCGCCGGTCATTGGTCATTGAAGCTACGAGTGGCTGGACAGAACTCCAGATGATCGGGCAATTATATTGTGGTGGATTATCAAGCGGGAGGTGAGAGTATTCCAACACTTGGCGGAATACCTCAACGCGGGGGAGGTCCGTCCAAAAGCCCACAGCGAGCAGATCGGGGACAACGTGGGCGACCGGATGAGTCATCGCTCGACTGGATCGGATCAACGGGCGAGGCATGGCAGGCAAAATAGATGGATGACCTGATCGGGGCGCGGTTATTCCAACACTCAAAGGAATATCTCGACACGGCCGCGGAATACGGTCAAAGCCCACAGTGGATAGATTGCGGACAACACGAGCGACCGGACGAGCTATCGCTCAACAAGATCGGACTAACGGACGAGGAGTGGCAGGCGGAAAACCCCCCGGTAGAAGGCGCCGATCACACAAAACCGGGCAGAAGTGCACACGACGTGTGAGCGGAAACCTGGGCGTGTTGTGGACTGGAATGATGACTCATAAACGCGAGCGCATGCGTAGCGTGGTAACTATCGTGTTCATTGGACGCCTTTCGCTACAATATGACCGCCAACAATAAACACTGTGTTTGTTCAGTTGAGTGTGGTGATTAGATGTCGCCTGCTCAGTTTCGGACTTCATGAACACTCAAAGCACAGATTAGAGATCATGTTCTACATAGCGACGAGCAGCTATCTATGCATTGTCAGCATCGTTTCCTCGTCACCAAACAGGATAAATATTGATACACTATGACGGCTTGCGCCTCGACGATTTATTGATTTAACTCGGATGATGTGCCGATCACATCTACTTAGTCGCCCATTCCAAGCAGGTCTTCAGATAGAAGTTTCTCGAATGTCTCCCGCTAAGGATGTATTAAACGTCATGAGTGACTGGTTGCCATCCACGTTGCATACTGGCCGCCCGACTCCAGTGACTCGCGAACCCAGTACTTCGTCTTATTATCCCGCAGATCAGACCCTTAGTCAGGCTTACGGTGAAGTTCTCCAACTCAACCACTCACCTTGGTCTGAGCAACCGGTAGCAGTCATCCTATCGTCAAACCATGAAGGAAGCATAGCCAATCATTTTGTGCCGCAAACATGAGCTACCCAGTTTCGCACCATATTCGACTGCTGCACGCAATTAATTTCCTTCTCCGTTTTGACGATCTTCCATTTCTCACCTGCAGGCCACCGATAGTAATGCTGCCGTGAATATTCTTTCAAATGCTGATATGCATACTATTGTTTGCTATGATTTTAATGGATTCTAAAGCCTCACTTCACTTTTCGATAGGCATGTCAACTCAGTTGGGGCTCATTGTTGCTGCTGCTTTTCCCCCGGCCGTATGCGGCCTTTAAACTAGCAGCATTCAATGTACCCACGCTTCTTCGTACAGGACAACGGGAAGGACTAATCAGTACCTTAGAAACCCTAACCGTTGGTGCGTGCTATCTCTGGCAGGCACGCATTCAAAACCGTAGCTCCTTAATCCAGTCGATTTCTCAATCTATTTCTGGTACACGGTTCCCTCCATATCTCTCCTTGAATGCTAATGCATCGCCGTCACAACGAGACTGGACCTTGACGTGGTGTGACGGCTTGCGCATCTCGATGACCTATTGGGCTAAACTGGACGGTGTGATCACCACACCGATAGAGTCACTCATACCAGGCAGGCCAATGGGTAGAGGTCTGACAAACCAGTCTCCTGGTCCTCCAGGTTGGGGGTTGGAAGAAGGTTGGCATCTTTTTCCGGAAAAAAGTACCAGTTCTGGTACATTGCCACCCAACCGCTGCCTTGCGGTACAGGCTTTTGAGCCAAAGGCTTTGGTTGAGAACCCTAATCGTTCTCCTGTCTAGGTCTGGGCGTCCTGGCAGTATCTCAGCCCACACAACCATGAATATTCACAACAACAATAAATCCATACTGCATCGGCCGTCTCGCAGTATAAACCGGGTCGCCCTATCTGCTGCATACAGCAGGGTGGATAGGCGAAATCATGCTACTGCTGACCCTCCCCCACTGTCCTATCAAATTTAGCTCTCAGGCCCCTCCCGACCTCCATTTCTGATAATTACTCTACAGGTCCCACAACAGATGTAGCTAACTGTGTAACACTGAGCCGGTAAGTTCCGTCTCTTGCCTTTCAGCTTCAGGCCTCCCTCGTCCCTTGCTTAGACCTAGAACGCGAATTAATATAGGTGCCTTCAACGTTCGCACGCTAAAACAGATAGGTCAGCAAGCGGCTCTCGCACGAACGCTAGACTCGTTGCACGTTGATGTCTGCTGTATCTCGGAGACTAGAATCCATGACAGTAGTCAACGTATGGAACTAACAGCACCCGCATTGTCTACCCGATACTGGTTATACACTTCGGGTGACTCCACAGCCGCTGTTACAGGTCAGGCTGGGGTAGGTATAGTTCTCAGCACGACGGCCGCAGCCGCATTAGTAGATTGGATTCCTGTTAACAGTAGACTTTGTGCCGTCCGCTTGGCAGGTTCTGTTAAAACCAGCTCTAGACGCAAGACTTTCAGAAATTTATTCATTGTGTCTGCTTATGCTCCTACTGACTGTAGTGACATCGGCGTCAAGGACGCATTTTACTCGGATCTGGCCACTCTCCTTCGGTCGACACGTGGCTCTGTATAGTCGTTTTGGCCGGGGATATGAATGTCCAGGTCGGCCGCCTTGATG
>LOND01000319.1:37273-65601 GCA_014220965.1 Paragonimus kellicotti
CCCGTTCTGAATCATCTTCGATCTTGCCTTCTCTTTGACCACTAATGATCAGATAATCTGTCGCTTAATGATTGTCACTGTTGTTTTAAGTCATGCGGATTGCTACTCGCGATCGCATGCGAACAGCTTAGCTTTTTGACCAGTGGAAAGTAGCGCCTGCTTTTGTGACTATACAACCGGTTTCAACTCAGTACGAGCATCTGATTTATGGAAGTCACAACAATGAGATTTGTTTTAAACAGTGACAGTTCTTAAGACTTTTGAAGAGTTAGGCTTGGATGAATTGTCCCCTCTGTAAGGATTATTTGGTTGGTGCGTTTGTTTGCTAGCCTGGGATGCACGTTCATGGTCGCCTGAGAGGATAGTTGGCTTCACGGTAGTGGCGGTGTTTCGGCGACTTTCCTATGCTGGACGGAGTGGTGCATTCATCTACGTGGATTTTTAATGGCTATGCGCTTAATCAGATGGTACTGTGGATCGCAGCAGTGGTGGGAAATATTCTGGAAGAAGAAAGCGTGGTCTTAGATAGAAAGCGGTGCTGTGAATGCAGACACGCTGTCATCGGATCAGCGATTTGAGTGATCACGGAGTCCATATTCGATTGAACGACCTCTGTTTATCATATTCAACGGATCAGTCAGTCTTCCTACTGTGCAGTTATGTTGTCTGTCCACTTGACGCCCTCACTTAACGGTCGATGATCTGAGTGACCAAGACTTGGTGCCGCAAACGATCGGCTAGTGTAGAGTACCTAACCCGGCCATCACATTTTCGTTTTTCGATCGGCTGATCGCCTGTCCGAAGCTTTTGGAAATGCACTGATGAACAGCCGTGTTGTTCACACGATCATCTCACTTGATGTGGGCTATTTGGCAAAGGCAGCAGTGGTCAAACACCGCAAGTCTGTTCACATCTTCGTCTCAGACGGGCCATGTTGCCGATCAATCAAACAACGTGTTCCACGTGAGAGTTGTTCACCCTCCCTTTGAACAACGGCTAGACGTCATAGATGGAGATGAGCAAAAACTGGTAAAATATTATCAACAACACTACAGGCCGGTGAGATGGGACTGCCTAAGTAGGCGAATCGGAACACCCGAGTTTCGAAGTAGCGCTTTGGGGATGCTGCGTGTAACTCACAGACTCGCTCACCCTCACCACTATGACTTATGTCTCTGGCAGCTTGAGATGACGTCTTCCGCGTGCTGGATTTTGGTCAGTACATTACCAGGAAACTATACCGAGATTGGCCTCCCGGCGTGCCTCTGGCGTTGCTCAAAATTCGTCACCGGACTTGGTCTGTTTTATATAATGTCAATCTGTACTCTTGCTGCCAGAACCCAGCTTCTAGTCACTTCTACTAGGTTCGTCCGGAGGACACTCGCTCAGATAGTCACCTAATCTTTCGGTAAACTAGCAGGAAAGGAGTGTATTGATCTCACCAGCAAGGTCCTCTCAAGGATGATTACCAAGGTGGGCCTGTGTTGATGGATCTGCGTAGGTGGTCCAGGTTTAACAATCCCCTATCGAAAATTTGAAGGGTTATGGAAACTCATTTGACAATAAGTCAAGGTACGGTTTTGCAGAGACATCCGCAAATGCAAATGGATCCTATAGGCAACGTTTTCAGTAACAGGCTTTGCACCACGATTCTCAATGCCGCTCTCTGCAGCCCCGCCTAGCTGATTCCTTCGGCTGTCGGATATTTCGTCTACACGTGAAGTGACACTTCCTAAAACTTGTTTTATGGTGTACGTTAGATAGACAAGCGACAGTGTGTGTGTTTATGTATCGTTTGACCTCGGGATGTTTGAGTCAATAAACAGTTTTTCGCACTCCAAAAGGTGAATGTTTAGTCTTTCTTTACACATGCACCTCTTCAGCAAATAAGGGACAATTAACTAAGTGTGCCTAGGTCACATAATAGTGAGTATACCCATGAACCTCGAGAAGTTAAGGAAGGCGGTCTCAATCAGTATCGGTTTTGAGGAACTGAGGACTTCAAAAGGCCATCCAAGCGTTATTTCAAGTTCATACTAACAATACACATGGCTACATATTGTAGCGAGAAGGCGTCCAATAAAGCACAATCTTTATTGTCCAACACGCTAGTTACCACGCTACGCACGCGCTCGCGTTTATGAGTCATCAATCCAGTCCACAACACGTCCAGGTTTCCGTTCACGCGTCGTGTGCCCGGTTTACGTGTGTGATCGGCGCCTTCTACCGGGGGTTTTTCGCCTGCCACTCCTCGCCCGTTAATCCGATCCTGTTGAGCGATAGCTCGTCCGGTCGCTCGTGTTGTCCGCAATCTATCCACTGTGGGTTTTGACCGTATTCCGCGACCGTGTCGAGATATTCCCTTGAGTGTTGGAATAACGGCGCCCCGATCAGGCCATCCGTCTTATTTTGCCTGCCGTGCCTCGCCCGTTGGTCCGATCCAGTCGAGCGATGACTCATCCGGTCGCCCACGTTGTCCCCGATCTGCTCGCTATGGCTTTTGGACGGACCTCCCTTCCGCGTTGAGGTATTCCGCCAAGTGTTGGAATACTCTCACCTCCGGCTTGATAATCCACCACACTATGGCTCCTCTGATAGCGTTTGTCAGCTTAGCCACTGTAATTCCTTGTCATCTGGTTTGCGATTATGTGACATGTGTGTACAAGTGGAATGAATTCTGGGTGTGTGCGTATTCCATCGCCGAATGTGTTCGAGTGAGCGAATCTTCCCGCGGCTTCTGTGCGTCTTTGTCATGTTCAGAACTGCTGGTTGCCACGCATGGCAATTGTGCGTGGCTTCTGTTGGGGTTTCGAGGTGGGAAGTAGTCTGTAAAACGTTAAGTCAATCGTGAACCTCGGGACGAGGCCGAAGCGGCCCTCGTAGAGCGGATGGCACATGTGGGAGACCAGAGATGATGTGACTGGTCAAGCCGTTGTGTGTGGGCCATATACAAAATTGTATTAAATACAGTTTCAGGTCTGGAGTCGATTCGATAAAGCATAGCTTCTACCGGTTTTTCTTTAATGGGCTGGATTACGAAATCAGGGTCTCGTTGGAAATTCCTGTGCACTTAGTTCAATGTTCATGTTTGTATGAACAACCTCCTGATACCTATTTACATATGGTATGCCCTAGTGTTTCTGTCGTACTTCTGTGCACTCAGTCATCAGTGAACAAGCGAGATTCCTTTTTGTACAAATACTCATGGAAAAGAGGAATTGTTGGTTCGTTATTTGGTTCCGTTTCTATATCCATTCGATGTTATGCTAGAAAATGTGTTTTTGTGCCTCTCCGTCCCTGCCGTAACTATAGTGCGGTATGAACAGTATTATTTTGCCAGAGGCTACCATCGATGTTGGGTGCAGTCGATACGAAGCGGTGTTTGATAAATGAAAGGTATTTGGTACGTCTCCGATTCGCCGATGGTATTCCGCAAGTATTCTCACATACTTTGCTGTAATGGTACGTTCAAACCTTTGCTTAGACGTCAAAGGAAATGTGAGCTTTAGACCCTTTAAAATTGATGTAAACTCCAAATCCTGACCTTTTGTTGGTAGTTTTGTCAAATGGTGACTTGAATTACTGATGTTAAAGTTAGGAGAAACTGGTAGTTTAGTTTGTGAGAGAACGAGAATTGAATGGACTGTCCATCCACCGAATATCGATCCGTTCAGCTTTAACCACTCTATTTTTACTGGTTGAGACGCTACACATTCATTAATTATTCGCGTCCGGTCAGCATATCTGTATCAGTGCGCCCCGAGTGAATTAAGACGGACTGTGTTCCTAACCTCTCATGGTCACAGGTTTCAATCGCGATCAGCTCCGTTAATTTGTTAGTTTGAGTACAGACGGTTTCTCCGATGGATCAAGTTTTTTAAAACAGCTTTGTGCATTTCAAGAAACCACAGTCTAGAGGGTAGTGTTATTAAATCATTGATAATGTTGCCCAATGATTCCTGCCGTCTAAGCTTGCTGAGGTTAATAGGTTATCTTAATCAGTGTTAACTTTAAAATCAGATCTCTTGTTTGTTCTTTACTCGTTCTACAATGTCGTTCACGTTTTAGACGTGACGTGAATTATCCCTACTGAAAATTCGGTTTCGGTAGTTGTATTACTGGTACTTTTCCCTAGTCGCCTCAAATATGTTAAACAAGTTTTGAAGGCACGGATGGATATCCCCCAATCTGAGCAATTTTATTTATCAAATATATGACAAAATCAAGGTTAATATCGAATTGGAGCATTAGTTAAGTGGATTGGCTTGTCTTCGATTCCTCGAGTTTCGAGTCACTTTACGTTTGGCGTGTTCGACGATCATTCGGGACCGCTGCTTAAGTGCTTCGCGTGTAAGCACATCCTGATCACCTTCTCCTGGTTCGTCTGTAATCGGAAATGCGTGGATGAGTTTGTTGCATGTTCTTAATTAATCTTTAACCGAGGAGGCTTGATTGCGTATTGACAATTTGATAACATCTACGAGAATAAGCATCTGAGACTTGCAAAGTAATTAGTAGATTTAAACGTGACACTCAACTATGTTACTAATAGTAATCATGCAATAAATTCTTGGCGCCGGTCGTTCTGGAGCCCAAACAAGACCTTTTAAAAAATGAGGACGAGCATATAACTGAATATTTCCTGTGGACCTGGGTGGGTTTGCGATTAGTCTCTGCCTAATACATCCGTATCCTTGACTGCTCTGTACAACACTTAGGCTTAATTTTGTAGCACCTACCTGCAAAAGCAATATCCTTGTTGGGGATTTCAATTCGAGCAGCGTTTATGGGCACACGTCGTTCTACTGTGACTTGGTACTAAATGCCTCGAGTTAGTTATCTTATTCTTGGCTTACCTCATCCCGCGTTCGTAGACTTTCACTCTGTTTAGAAAAAAAGATACCAAAACATTTATCTTGGTAGGTGAAGCGAGTGGTTCTGTAGCACTATCATACTTCAAACGAATGTCCCAGTTATTTCTTGAAAACTTTTTATTGCTCGTTTGGACCCCTCCGATAGAAATGGTTGTCTGATCCAGTTTCGAACCGATAACCTTCGAATTGTGAACCAGTCTTATCGAGAATGAGTATCATGAAACAGTTGTATCAATGGTCGAGTCCTTATGGTCATGGCCACTGCAAAACTGGTAATCCTAAGTGGATTTCGCTCATCCGTATAGATAATGTGTCATGAAATCTTACGCCATTTAGTACCATCACTAGCGATCTTCGCGGAACCGGTACTCTTGTAACACGAAGGCAGTGGGTTCCAATAACTCACTGGCAGCCTCCACCTGGGGAGGGGCCGATTTCGAATGATCGATTTAAAAGTGTCCGCTCCGTGACCTACATCAAAAAGTCGGCTCGATTTTGATCTCAACTCTTCCCATTGTCCTCAGAATGAGATGCCCTCATTAACCTTAGGTATGTTTTCGGAACTACCGTTCGTCTTGTGGTCTCATTTCTCACTAGCTTGTTTGAAATCCCGATTGTTCGACGATTAAAGTAAGTAAATCAGTTACAATATAATGTTAATTTTGTGTATTAAGGCATTAGATCGAAGGTCATGGTGTCCAGATTCATCTACTGACTAGAAATATCTTAACACTAAACGAGGATTTTGTTTTTTAAGACCAAATAGAATCTTGCGAGCGAATAAACTAGCGAGTCAGACGAAATATACTTATTTCTTATTTCATAAATAATATTAGTATATCTTTCAACGTACCATTGCTTCATCCAATTTCTCTTCTTCATCAAACATATCATAATCTTCCAAATCAGTTTGCAATTGTTGCTGCAGCTCTAAACACCTTTCCAACAGGTCCTCAGTTGTTAGATCCAACAACAGCTCTTTTGCTCTTACTGTAGAATAGGCTCGATCACGTTTGGTTGCCATCCGAACCAAACACAACTTGGTGTACAAGTGTTCTATGACCAGGTGTACACGAGTCAGTTGCTTCTCCACCACATCGACTGTATCTTTTAACTCTTTTAACTTTCGTTGTTGTTCCACTAACAATTTTTGTCGATCTGCTTCTAGTGACTTTTGTCTGTGGATCAGAGCAAAATAATAACAATTGGCTGAGAGGCGTGTGAGTGTGTTTATGTGGATTGCTGTTACGGTGGTACTTTTTATGTTATAACTACTTATGCTTTGTTGTTCCAGTGTCTTTCAAAATATCTAGTCATTATAATGTACTGTTTATCAAAGTCCATCATTTCGGTATTGTTCAAACAAGTTTTAATACAATATTAACCTATCAACAAACATCAACCCCTTTTCAAAAACCAACCTCGTACGTCTCAAAGTTCTACCGTCAGACGAGATGGGAGGGCCTTTAACGCTGACGTTTTCTTAAAAGTGTCACTTGAAAACTCTATGGCTTTCAGAAAACTGTGTTTTAAGCAGATCACGTCTCAGTATTGTCCTGAACACTGTGCACACCAGCTCCAGATTTGCGTTTGCATAAGGCACACTTCTGTTTGGTACGTTCCCACTGTACCCAGAACAATGTAGCTCCGATATTCCGCTCGCGGAATTACAACAGATGCAGCTCATGTCTGAACGATTTGATGGTTTCGTCTGCCTGAATCGGCGGACCAACAGTTACTGATTGTGGTCAGAGTGAATGGTGATGCTTTTGCTCTGACTAGAACGTCAAGTGCTAAATGTGATAAAGCATGAATTACCTATAGATTCACAACGGAAAAGTAGGTTTATCGTCATCAGGAACGAACTGTTCCTGATGACTGTCGAATTCTTTATTATGATGATGGATAAATCATTGCTTTGCTTAATTTCAACGGAGTACAGACATGATTATGTGAGGGTTAACAGAAACGACACGATAAGTGAATATCAACGAGATTCCGATGTATCCCGATTGATTTCATTTCTGTCGTTCAAGGTTGCAGTTGACCGCACTACAATAACTCGGTGATATGCGTTAACGTACTCTTGGAAATCATGCCACAACTGACTGAGGTTCAAAACAAAAGTTGAGAGGGATGGTTTTTGGTCCAGACTGTAAATCACTAACTGTAACGCATTGTATACCCATGATTTATTTCATAGTCATCATCCGTCAGTTACGCTTACCTTTCCTTCCTTTCTTCATATGCTGTTCGTATTGTGGCGAGATGTTGCTTCAGTTCTGTTGATTGGTTTTTTAATCGTTTCAACTCATTGTCGTTATGTGCACGTAGCAAACCCAACTGCGTACTCGTTTCCTGTTGATCCTCAAAACGTTTAACAATCTGTGGCAGTTCAGACAGCCCTGTCACTTGTTTCATGCTCTCAAACAGTTTGTTGCAAAAGTTCAGACGTGTCTGTGGTTCAGAAGTGGACTCCTCTTCGATTTCATCGCCGAGACCTTCAACCTTGAATTTGTAGTAACAACGTAAAATTAATGAATGATAAAAGCAACACAAAAATGTGTGTAAAATGTGCAAATTATCTATGCTTGGGTGTTTGATTTCAAATTTGAACAGCACTGTTAACCCGCATCAAGTGAACTAACCAAATGAATCGTGTGGCTGTTCACCATCGCGATCGATCGATCAAACGACAGAGAAATATGTCTGTGATTGTTGGACTTTATATACTCTGTATGTAGGTTGAGCATCTCAGGTTCCAAATCGTGCTTAACGAAAGGTGATGTTGGTCAGCTTCATGTGGTCATGGCTTACAGAAATCATGGTCAGCTTCTCCTCGCTAAGTTCACATGAACCTAGGTCAAATTTAGTGCAATGTTCTTAGGCATTATAGCATATAGGAGAAACAGGGCATACCTGAGACAGAATTAAAGGGAATATATGGACCTACGATGATGATATAGTCTTCTTTTGTTTTTCAAGTTCTAATAACGTGTCTAACCAGTGGTGAAAACGTGCGACGGCACGAGCAGTGAACTGGTATTTACAAAACATACGCCAGCCAATGAAGCCCACTGGGCGAGGTCAACACGCTTATCGACAAACGACTCATTCATTCCGGAGCCCACTGGCTGACTATGTCGTTGCTTACGTGATGCTACCACAACACATATGCAGCGCTATGATAACACAATGGAGCAAAATCAACTAGTGTTAGAATGTCGTCTGCACAAACTACAGTCCTTCCTGTTGTTTAGGAGTTAAGACTGATCATTTTAGATCAACTGCAGGTTCTTGAACGACCGAAAATACCGTAATCATTTTTGACGGACATGCGCAAGGAAAGCGCTTGCTGAGGTATTGCACGTCCTGCTTTTCGATGAATGATTGACGCCCCGTCGACATCACAAGTGGAACTTTAGCCACTCTATCGCTGAGTTAATCTAAGTTAATGTAACCTAGATTAGCGGGCATCTAGACGACTCCAACTTGACACCACCGATGACAAATGCGGACCCAAGTTTCTGTTAACCTTGGAATGGTACCCGGCACTTGGTAAAAGCAAAACGCGGGCCGGCGGACTGACACCATCAGTATCTTGAAGATCTCTTGTGTTGTTCTTGGAACACCACAGGCTATTGACTTTGAGGTCGGTTACCCAGTGTTGAAGCGCGAATGTTGAAGCTAGGTACAACCAGGCGGTAATGTAGCAAGGACAAGTGCACTGTCGTAACTATAGACAACGTCAGGTAGGGACAACGTTACGGTACGACGGCAGGCCGTACAATGCCGATGCGCAAGTGCAATTGTCCAATCGCGCAGGCTACTTGACCCAGTCCGATCACATAGACGCACGGGCGAGGTTACGCGCGCGCTGGTGTGTCGTGACACCAGAATAATGCAAACGGGCCTACCGTACAAACGCACATGTCTGCGTGCGCATGCTTACCAGGACGCTACACCCTAGAGTGCTTCCAAGTCCCTTAGGTTACGACCGGTCAGGATTCAAAAATGGAGTTGAACATGAGATTTGAGACCAGGCATCCTCGTCAAACATCACTTGTGATGCTACGTGCGGTTGATAATCTCCCGTATACAAGTACCTAACCCTAGGTCTGGTAGCAAACTGTTTTGCCTGTTTTGTTAACAGAACATCCGGAATGCCTTTCTGCCCAGGTAATCCTAAAATGTGGTCTCTTTAAGCAGATGCGATACCTTCCATATTTTCGGAAGCTGAAAGCTTTTCGGACATCGGAAGGTATGGCGATTCTAATGCGTTGTGCTGTGACAAGATTAAGTCAATACAGGCACCACCGTGACGAAATTCTGTACCCCGCAAGTGCCTTTCATCACCAGGTATTGAAGCCAGCTTATAAACAATCACAACGGCTGGTAGATGTAAATTGTTGCAAGGAGCGTTAGATTATCCGTTTTAGAATTAAGGTGGACCCAGTGTTATCTCTACAGTCGTCATGACCGACTTCCAACCTTCCATTGACAACGGCATGAATAGCTTCTCGGCATACACACTGCAATAAGTAAATTCACCTCCAAGCTAGTTTGAGCCATTCACATATAAGAAGAAGCACACAGAAGAGCTGATTGATTTAGTGGTAGATTGACTTAGCTGTTATCCGTCTACATGAATAAGCCTTATGTAACTCTGAGGGCTTGTAATGTAAGAAGTACATGTGAATGTATCAACTGTCATATCCTATTTAGTTCATTAGCCACCGGCCGTTAAAAATGTCATACACCGTGTTTACGGACTACGAGCGGTAATAACAGTAGTCAGCGGTAGCGGTGCCGGTTTGGACATCGCTAGTTTGCTACATATGTTTGAAGTCTCTTCTTGTACATTATTTAGCCTCTCTGATGTGTAGTATAACACCGATAAGGAAAGAACTCGCGTGTTAATACCAGTGGCAATCTTCTGAGTCACATGACTCGACATCAAGAACGATAATCATAAATGTGCATATACTGCGCGTACGGCGTGGTAACAAAGAAACCAGTGTTCCAAAACCGCCAACAGACACAGAGACCTGTAAGCCATGTGAAATAATGTGCAGACTGTTTGTTCATTTTTAAGCATATTGTACTGTGTTTATTACTAAAATCATCACAAATCAAGCGTCTCTTATGGTCACAACCATTTACGTCGTGACGGATCCAGGAGCGAAAGTCCTCTGACCGCAGCTGTCCACCGATAGAGCCGTTCAGACTATCTTGGAGAACTTCGAGGACGTGGCTGAAATGATTGTTGTCAACGTGGACCGTGGGACGCTGACTGCCCTTTCATACTTCAGTAAAGAGCAGGATGCAGGTGATGCTGGACGAAGCGAGAAGAGATTCATCGAATTTGGTTGCAAAACAGGCGCTGGCGGCCGCATTCGACTATCCAATCAACCCCAGTTTTGAACGACCCACCTTGTACAAGGAACAGATGCTTCGCTGTTTGCCACCATTCTTCAGAGGTTACTGGGCTGGTCAAAACCTTAAGTAAATTCGACGCCAGACGGAAGTTGCTGCAGAATCAGATTAGCGAAAGTTTCTTAATGACCTCTTAAGACTGGGTCGGTATTGCCCACACCACCCAGCTGATTGACATTAATGAACTCGCAAACATGTGAGGTGAGTTGTGACGTATGTTCGTGATCTTGATGAATGTTAACATCTAGTATCGATAGGAAAACACTGGTGGAAATTCAGAACGGGGGGTGCAGTTGCCGGTGGGTGTCTTTGCGATTACATCAGCAGCAAGACAAGAAGTTCCCCTCAACTGTGGGGAGAATGGAGGCTGAGAGGAAAATTGTCTCGACCGACGGTTTGGAACGGTTAAAATAAGGTTTTCCGTGACTGTCCTTTTTGTTGTGTGAGTGAACCAGTAGTGAGAACTATTGAGAAGGAGACCGTAGAGACACGTGTTAATGTCGGAGGACTGTATAATAATGCCGTGCAGATATATGTTGACGGGAAGGTTGAACAACAGGAATGGCCCATGAAGAAGAAGCCGTGTAACTGATATTAATGATAATCAGCGTTTGGGGATCTTCAGTTAATATCTGGTGATGTGTAAGAATACGGAATACGTATTGGCAGCCCATTTGTGAAGCACGGTTCCGTCGTATATCTAAAGGCCAGATAGACAATCCTTGAAGCCGATTTCGGTCGTGAAGGAAGTTGTGATAGATCCGGGCCATGTACAGTTCCAAAAGAACACTTGCAGAACATCAGCAGGTTCACTTTAACCAAATGTAAACATCGAGGATCCACATTTTTACCTCGCTCTTACTCTAGTTCCCTGTTTAGAAATAAGTTAAGCTGTTCAGTAATGACCACGATCAAGTCGGCTTACGCAACTGGATTACATAGAAAACACCAGCTGGTTGCAGGCATCCTCCAACTTATCGGGCCGACTGGATAGTCTATGGGAATGCGACAGCTGCGATCAATTGTGGGTGATGTTCAACTTGAAATTAACCAAATCCCCTACTACTCATCAGTAATCAAAAGGAACTTTTTAGGTGAAGCCAACGGCACATAAAACTTGCCTGTCCTCCCAGGGAAAGAATCCAACGGAAAAAGCCAATTTTGCGTGAAGTTTAGAAGACTGATCACGGAAAACAATTGCGCCGGTACCCACTGATGCTAATATTTTCGCGAAGTTGCAATAAGCAAAGCGGTTCCCAGCGTTGAATTTACGTTCCGTATACTGACTGATGGCAAATAAACCAGCGGATCATTAAAAAAATCGTTTGGCTTATCCGATTCCTGTTTGCTTTCTGACGCTTAATCTTCTAAGTGGCAAAAAAACGAATACTCTGGCGGTGTATAGCGATAGTATCGTAAAATATAAATACATACCACACACCTAGGTGCTGTCTTAAAACGTATTCGGAACTCTGGACTTTGAATTAATGTGGACAATTCACAACTCGGACGGTCATTGCTGAGAAACAAAATTGGTCAAGGCGAAAGTAACCTTTTTTGTGCGGAGCGGAATGTTGTGGTATATTCGCAAAAATTCATTTTCCAATCTCATCACTGTAAGAACTCCTCCGAACGGATAGTAAATTCACATAGATTAGCGATTCTCAGAGTGGATACATAGATTTAACAAAAAAACGAATGAGAAACAACTGACACTTAAACTCCGAATAGCAAAGGAAGGTTCATTCTGACGAAGAATGCCACTAACTGCGTCATTAGAACAGTACGTAAACAGAGGGAAAGAATGATCGAGTATGTTTTCTGGGTCCTGGCGTTATCAGAACTGAAGTGCTCAACTGCTGAAAAAGAATGTTTGGCAGTCGTATGGACACTGGACAACTGGAAACCTCACCCGTTGGGCTTGTAGGTTCAGATGCAGAAAGATCACGAGCCTGATGGGCTAATTTGAAATGCGAGGAACCCAAAAAGATGAATCAGTCCCGTAACCATTACTCGCACAGGAACATAATTTCATGACCGATCGGGTGTTCGAGCCGACAACTTTTTCGCTCACTCTCCGTATTGACCACAGGTAGGAGAACTTTCCAACGCGATGTTTGGAACAATCAGTTAAATAGTGGGTCGGGGCCTGATCGCACCGTTGTATCAACAGATTCAAAACAAGGCCCTCTAGGAGATGATCGACACGCTGGCGAGGGCTGAACACAACTCAGCAAATTACCGATGAAGATCAAAAGCCAATCGTCTGCTTCTATGAAAGAATGGTCGTAACAGTCGTGGGGTAATCACGTCGACGTGAACATGGAGACAACTAAGTAGCCGTCATGGCTAGACAAGTGAGAGAGAAAACTAGTCGCAAATGGCCACAAAATAGCACATACGGGGTGAATCAATGCGTACTATTTACTCAAGAAAAGAGTATGCCAACCAGAGATGGTGATCGGTGTGAACGGCCTACACCCTTGCTTGCTACCGATGTAGATTACAGCTAGAGAACTCAGCAGTCCCTACAACTAATCCCTATCTCTGAACTCAAGGAACTCTAGTGAGTAAATTTCAAGATCACGAGGAACCGACATTGTAAGAGACGGTACTGAAGCACGCCGTGACTTATCAGAGGCCTACTGATAAACCGGTGGCCATACTTCATAGGTGAAGAATTTCGAACCCGCACACAGCAAATTGGAATCTAGAACATTTGAGTGACACCATATAGTCTGCACATGAATAGGCTCATTGGAAGAACCAGCTGAATAATCACGGACTGGTTATCAACCAGAGGACAACCATTGTTATTAGCTCACCAAATACCTGTTCTGTGAGGTATGAAGAAATTTCACTTTAAATGGCGACAGTAAAACCCCTTGGCCTGCAATACACTTGAGCATGGTCTCAGTGCAGTAATCCAGCTGCTCGTCATAAAGGTACGGCTAACTGACATCCAAAAACGTCGCTGGCAAACACAAGAAAGCAATCAGTTGTTCAGTGACTTCGTGAAAACCAGATTTTCAGTCCAGGAACACGGATGAAATACTAAGATCGTCAAAGCATACGTACCAGCAAGAGCTTGAGAAAACTATCACCTAGATAGAAAAGTTCGTGTGTGTGTGTGTGTGTGTGTGTGTAACGACCCATACGTGGTCTACTGTACATAATTGAGCCGAACGTTGGGACAAAGAGGTATACACAGTGGTAGGTTAGCAAGGTAGTACAGCTGTCTTTGACGAACAAAGTGGAAAAGATTCACCGACCTGGTAGCTAAAACTATGTCGGTCATGCAGAACTCGTTGACAGGCGATAAGAGATTAAGCAGCCTGAGAAATTTTACTCAGCGTCGCTAATTCGTAGTATGCCACAAATCCAAATGCTACTTTGTCACTGAAATCTGTGATACTCCTCAGCGTTTGGAAAACTAGAAACTTTGGAGGTAATAACAGACGCGTGGAGAAACCAGTGCTACTGGACTGGTAATGGATACGAAAACCTGTCACTTGAGCAAAATAGTGTTCACAATAATCATTGTGTATTTCCCCGAACGCTTTCGCGGGCACAACACCCTGATCAAACGGTGAAACGAGGTTCGTTCATAAAACAACTACTTCAACACTGATTGAAGAAGTTACTAGATGCTATACTAAACGTGACTATATACGCCTGTGCACCATGCCGGTTAATAGCAAAGATGATATTCCTGTAACCGTATTTCATGAATCAGATTTCAACTCAAAATGAGCCGTTTATTGTCGCACTCATACTTATCCAGGAAACCCGAAAAACAGTCAAGATTAAAAACAAACTGTACATAAGAACGGGATGCAAATAAATGTCTCAAGGGAATCCCGTTACCATCTTAACAAGATGATCTCTAGAGAACATAACTAGGGATCTAGTCACGGGATTACATGAAAATTGTGCAGTAGAAACTGGAAAGTTTTTCGCATATTTTTATTAAAAGCCATGTAAACATGCTTAAAAGTTCGCTACATATATTTTCACTAGGTGATTTACAAGATTGTGGTAATATTTACGAAATTGTATTGGATAAAATAGAGGCATTCATTGACAACCGTCTGCAAAAAAAGCCAAAAATGTAAATAAAAGTTGTGTCTTCATAGTCGAATGAGTAAATGTCAAAAAATATCTTATCGTCTCAAAGTTATCAATGATTTGGTCGACGAATATATCTAGTGATCCAAGTTCGTTCCATTTAGTTGATCACTTGACTGAATGAGTCATATACGAACGGCTCAATTTGGAAATAAACCATAACTAGTTGAATTGCTTTGTAGCTGGGCATGTGAGTGTGGCACAGACCGCTTCCCAGCAAATCGTTCATTATATTGTCCTGTAATTGTCCTATAATCATATACAGTGCCCACTAACACAGTTTAGTGTCAGAAAATGTAGCACCCTACAAGAGTGTAACCAGTGCTCTGGAACTGCTATACATGAACTACGAACTACTCTGGTTTCTCACAAATTCATGCTTGATTGAAAATTGCTCTACAGATACAGTCAACGGTTATCCTGTATCCCAAGCTGCCTAGCCGTAAGAGATTTCTCAATTGATTGTGAGATGATCAATGGTAATCATCCGAGAGTCAGTCAAAACTGTGCCGGGAACTTAGCTGCATTTGATACTATACGTCTGCTCCTAGAAGAAATGAAACCAGAAAACGACGAGTCTAACCTGTAAATGGTAATCCCATCTCAGACCCGTGTTGTACGTTCCGCCTCGGTGTTTCTGCACACTGAACCCTATCTATTTACGGCTGAGATAATTTTGAATGTTAAGTTGTGAAAGATTGGCATCTGATCAGAGCACGGTGTCACATTGAATGGTATTGAACTTGTGCGCATTATCGTGAGTGAACGTTTAACAAACGTTAGTGTTTTCAGATGATAGGTTTACGAGCCCAAGACGCAGCGACTGCTGTTACTCTTGAGCATGGTAGAATCGTTCAATTTCACTGTCATCAGCGGTTGTTTGTGATGCTCTGAAGATCATTGGTGAGTAGTATAAGATTTTGGTTTCGTATAAATTGAACATCACTCACAAGTGATTGCAGCTGTCACATTCCATAAATTTTCTAGTCAGTCCTTTCAAAAGGAAGCTGAGCATTTACATATTGTAACGAAAAAGCGTCCAGTAAAACATAATATTTATTGTCCAATTCGTTGGTTGCCGTGCCACGCTCACACACGTCGTGTGCACTTCTGCCCGGTTTGTGTGTGTGATCGACGCCTTCTATCGGGGGTTTTCCGCCTGCCACTCCTCGTCCGTTGGTCCGATCTCGTTGAGCGATGGCTCGTCCGGTCGCCCATGCTGTCCCCGATCCGCTCGCTGTGGGCTTTTGGACGTACCTCCCCGCGTTGAGGTATTCCGCCGAGTGTTGGAATACTCGCACCTCCGGTTTGATAATCCACCACAATACCATCGTTTAGTAGTGCCTAATGTGGAGTCAGTTGCGCAGTAATCAACACGGTTGCCTCATAAAAGTGTAGTTCTAGTCCCGGCTGTGACAAGAATTTGCACTACTAGCAAACCTCAAAGACCCATAGAGGAGTAAAAAAAATTAAGCGTAAGTACTCATATGGTCGTTGTTCAAGTCGCTTATTTGTAACCAAACTACATGGACAGCCTGACAATACGAGCAACAATGACACCGAGTTTATGCTACCCCCAACTAGAAGCTCCAAACACGGATGAACAGAGTCACTTAGGAGTGGAAGTAAGAGATGGGGCGAACTTCTGATCAGGTTTGATACAGTTTTTGTATGCATTAGGATTCAAGATTTGTCAGTCAAAGTTTATTCCTCCTAGCCAGACACAACCACGGTGTCATGAGGTCCGGCCCAACGCTGAATATGTTCACAATACCTTCCTGCTGATTCGTCACTTGAAGAGAGCACCAAACGTTGACGAATAATACGAAGTTAGGACTCGAAAAAACTCTTTTATCGTTTAACTTGGATGATGAAGTGGGTCAGTAAACGCAGAGATAAAAATTGGGGACATTGTTAACATGTATTTTCAACAGCTTACTGTTTTAATTGCATTTCCCTAATGTCATCTCAACTCAATTCATCGAAGGTAAGAAATGTTCAAGACTAACGCCTGAATTCATTAGAAGAACTAAAATAAAACTTACTCTTCGAGGTTCGCCAGTGTTACGAGCACATCCTTGCTATGACCGGGAGTTGAATTCTGGTGCACGTTCTTATAAGGTAACCTTATTGATCACCATGTAACTAGTCTCATTACGCACGACAATATTATCCCTTCCAATCACAACCACATTTACTTGTGGGTGTTGTTCGGGTTTTCAGACTGGACCAAGGTGTAATATAATAACCGTTCTGCTATCTTAAGTTGATGACCCCATGCTTAGGAGGTCTCATCGATCACCGCATTAAGTATGTTGATAAAGGTATTTCGCTTGCCAGTAAGTGGCAAAGGATTTGGATGATCGTCAGTGGGATAGTGAGCAATGCTTGCTTCAGGAATGCACCATTGGCATTTAAAGCTCCGCAGTGGTAAGGACACGTGCTAATACAAGCTCAAGAAGGGGCGAAACTGAAGTCTAGTGCTACTCTTCGAAAGAGACTGACCCTCATCGTCTCTTCGTCACCGGTTAACTGCGAGTACTCTCACAAAAACGGTGTGTCAGTGCAATAGCAGCCATGTCGCGTGACAAAACAAATAAATGGCTGAACAACGTACGCGCATACGTCACGTCGGTTAAGTGAAATCCATCGACTGGATTATAACCACCTGCTCGAGCACGCCACCGACCACGGCAGGCGACCAGTTAACACATACATTGCATGGCACATTGATTTTAAAAGGCGGCAAATTAGTGATTAGGTAAAATGCCAAGTGGAAATGGTTTACGCATCAATGTTCCACATTACGTGGGACTTCAACCAGGTAGCAAACTAACCAGAAATTATATGTGTATATATATGATCTGCAGTTCGTTTATATATATATATATATATATATATATATATATATATATATATATATAGCGTGAGTTTCGATGAAACCACGTTCATATTTTTTTGGTTCTCACCGATATGGCCCTATTGAAAGACGGTACTGCCGGATGTTATTGGTGAGGGGTAGAATTTTTAGAGCAAAAATGATTAGTCCATTTTTATCGCATTGGACCAGTATAAGCAATGAATCGTGTATTTAGGAGAGGCCAGCGTGGACTGACATGTTTAGTCGCAGTAGTTGACAAATGTATTTGTCGTGCGTATCCCATGTTCTTTCTCAGTCTTATTTTCACAATATAATTTGTCTAACACATCCTTCGTTTTCCGAATATTCATTTCCAAACGGCCTTACGTATAGACGGTCAGTAATTGTATAGTATTGCGCTAGAGGGCTTTTCGGTATCAACTGGACCTTAAACTTTCTGTGCTTGCAGTCTGTCACTCTGTGGCTTCTAACTAAACCAGTATTTTCCGAACGCCCAAGTGCTGAGCGTTGAAACGCCGGACGGTGCATGTTGAATTGCAATGGGGTACTGCATGCAAGCAAACCAGTTCAACTTGCCACTTTGTTGTTAAAGCTGAGGCGCCGAGGTGCGCCATCCCACTCAACTCAGACAACTAGAATACGCAATACGTAGGCCCCAACGCGGCCATGAGACGCTACGAGCAGCCGTTGTTCGAACGATCGATGAGATATGGCGTGGGAGATGACCTCAACTTATACTGTCCGAAATCCGGGTCATTTCATGTGAGCGTATGTTCATGCTATCTGCAGAGCCCGGATTTAGAAATGCAAGTCATGTCATATTCTCACCGCATATATGTTTGGAGGTACGGCCCAGGTGACGAAATGTCCAGGTCGCAAGTCAACTGTGTATAGTCGGTGTTGCAACATCGAATCTGGCCCATAGCTCGGGCTGACTGCTGATCATACGGCTCCGTGTTCATCTTACCGGACTTTTACCGGGTCGTAACGCAAGCTAATAACCAAAACACTTACCACTCACAGACCCAAAGACAACTGGATTGGCAACGTATACTCAAGCCTCGATAACTGACTTTCAAGCTAGACCATGATGAATTTAGTCTGGGAAGCCATTATGGAGTGGAGATGGGAGTGATCTAAACCACGAATCCCAAATATACTTTACCTCGTTTTCGAACACTGACTTTATATACAGAAGCTTGGCGGTGCTATAGTTTGCATGTTATCCCCAAGCACGCAAATGAATTTGCTGATGTGATCCAACTCATCTTAATCAATAGTTATGTCATTTGACGAAACGATTCTACCGACAACGAAAGTGTCAGTGGCACGGTGTAGACCCAGGAACGCGACTACCAGAGCATGTGATCAGTGCACACATAGAAGTGGGATTGCACGATAGATCTACTCTTAATGGATGTCTCAGCCCTGTGCTTCATTCATGCCTATATGTCATTTGTTTACACTCCAGAATTTTACAGTTTGTGTTTTTGTTCCTAGCCCTATATTCCGTTCGAAACAAGGCGCCTCCAGTCACGCTTTTTAACTATAGGAGCGATCAATTTAATAGTGATGGGTTGTCCTCAGGCAGGTCGTTTTTAACTTGT
The DNA here is from genome assembly GCA_014220965.1 of Paragonimus kellicotti. Lineage (NCBI taxonomy): Eukaryota > Metazoa > Platyhelminthes > Trematoda > Plagiorchiida > Troglotrematidae > Paragonimus > Paragonimus kellicotti. Next base: position 56,200 of record LOND01000319.1, read on the forward strand.
GGTTACTGTCGAGTTACTACTTCCTTGAGAATAATACTCACTCGCCCTTCCTCTCTATCCCTATATATCCTTACTCTTACGCCAACGCCTATGTTCTCTCGATAAAGACATTGTTCCTTCGTCTACTCACAGTGGCTTGGCCGCTGTCTCCGATTGTGCTGAAAACATTCCTGTCGCGCCTCCATACAGCTGATCCACAACGATCAGTTTGATAAACGTTCTATGAACCTGCTAAGCACTGGTAGCAATCACTCGCCATGTAGGTCACCACATGTCTGCTTGACGTAGGAAAGGTTCAACTACTCGTGACGCCTACTAGAATCTGTTTATCACATGATAACGGGCATGGCCACGGTAGTTGCTTGCTTCTTGTGCCATTCCATTGCGTCAGATTGCGAAATAAAGGTGAATTTAGTCACAACGGTCTCATGATCAGCATAAAGCTATCACCCTGTTTTGCTAAACCAAAGAAGCTGACATGGTCTAATTGTTTACGGAAGGTATGTCTGTAAACTAGTTTTCATTCTGTATAATCCATAGTTCCGTGTAGGATGGTTGCATGGTTTATCAAGTTACGTGAAGATACCGCTGTATCGATCGTCAACTATGGTCTGTGTTTAGATATACATGAGTGAAAAAACAGAGGTGTGCACATGTTCAAACGGCACTGTTGATCATATGAACTTGAACTGTGTACTGAAACTCATTTGACGGGCCTACTGTTTGTCTGTGGTGAACGTTCATATGGAAAAGCAGTGAAGCTGTATAGACTATCCCATCTAACAGATCCGCAAAATTAGCCCACGGAATAAGGCTGAACAACAGAAGGACCACAATTTTCACCACATAAACTGACCAGAATTGATTAATTTTTATATCTTCATATAAGTGAAACTAATGTAAGGATTGTGAGTGCGACGAGTTAAAAATTAGTAACTAAGTGTTAGCGGCTATAATAAGCCCCTGATTTCATAAAAAATCAACAGTTTGCAATAGCAAGAGGCTAACGTGTTAGTATCTCTTGAAGCAACTTTTGAAAAACTACAAAACCACCGGTCCTAACGTAAAGACTGTGAGAGGATGATTAGAACGCTTCTTAAAATGACACCAATGTTATGTATAATCATACCTTATTTAAAAAAACGATTTTACCGAATAATTACAAGAACAGAGTCCGATTCTAGCGTCACTTTTTGAAAGAGGGTGGTTGAAAAGTCTATGGGAATGTGGTCAGTTACCAGTGTTCAATTCATACTTACTGATTCATAAAAACGATGCTTATTCAAAGGCTTCCGTATAACTTACAGAAAGACACTCAAACCTGTGGACAGGATGAACATTACCATGAACTACGTGTTATATGTTTACAATTAAGACAATCACAACCACTTCATTTTCATGGTTTGTAGTTTGACATGCCACCCAGTTACCAGAGACTGTTTTACGGGGTTGCAAAGTAGATAAAACACTCTATAGTGTAGGTTGTTTTTCGCTAATCACTGAACACTCCAAAGAAACGTTTTCCATAAACCGATGTAACGAATGGAAAAATAAAAGGCTGCCGCGCACAGGATGTTTTCCTAAGCAGTAACGGGTCATTGTTTCGACGAACACTGACAACTGCGCCCTAGAAGTATAGTATCTGCTCTATCAATTTACGGATGGAGACATGGAAGAGTGGCGATGGCGATGACGGCGTGCAACGGATTGAAAAGCGAGGCACAACTTTTGACAGCATTGGGAACACTGCTCACCGGACGGGCAAAAGCTGTCTATGCCTTGTGTAAACAAATAAAGACCGCAACATCGTATCAAGAAACGCGGGCGGCACTGATTCAAGAATTTACAAAGGAACAAGACCGACAGCGGGCAATGGATCGTTTTTATGGTGCCGGATTTTGCGATACTCAAGACCCCCTGGTTCACTATCAACACTTATTACGACAATTGACGTTGGGTTTACCGGAGGCAGATGAGAAAACGAAGGATAGATTGGTGAGGGAGCGGTTTATCCAAAGTTTGCCGCCGGAGCTGCAGGATAGCGTTAGGATGGCCGAGTCTTGTGGGATCACGGACATCGAACGACTGGTCGGAATTGCACAGCGCCTACCCGTACGGATGCAAGTCGGACGGCTGGAAGTCAAGGAGCTTGAAGAGAAAGTGGAGCAGCTTGACGCAGGCAGTGGAAGGCTTGAAGATGAATGTGGAACCAAGAGAACGACAAGTTAGACGAGCACGTGAGCAACCTCACCGTAATCGTTGTTTTGTTTGTAATGGGGTGGGACACTGCCCGCCAGTGCCCTAACAGACGTTTTCATCCTTGTTTTTCGGTGGTAACGGGTTATCATGGGGGCGTTCCACGGGTAAAAGTCCTGATCGAGGGAGAACAAAAGAGTGCGATAGTAGATACGGGGGCGGGGGCGTCGATTACAGGCAGAGTACGAGGATTGCCCGTTAGGTCCGGTAACTGGCATGTAGTTACGGTCGGAGGGACGGCGTTAAAGGCACTGGGGACTCAGAACGTTGAAATCCAGGTAGGCGTTAGTGATTGGCAATGTGAAAGAGACGATAATAGGCGCCGATCTGCTACGTCGACTGAAAGCAAACGTAGACCTGGAGAGGAACGAGTTGCGTGTTGATGGCGATGTCGTGAAGTTCCATCGCGAAGAGACCAAGGAGCAGTGCCGAATGGGCAGCGTCTCGGTGAAATCTCTGCCAGAGTGTCCGATCCCAGCCATCAAGCAATGTGTTAATGAGTTTGCTGACTTGTTTACTAACGCGGATGATCAATACGGATTTTGTACATGGATGGAACACTCGATAGACTTACAGCCGGGTGAGGAATGCAGACCAGTATACCGGAGAATACCATTCAAGTTGATTCCGGAAGTGGAAAGGCAGTTAAAGGATGTTGGAGAAAGGAATAATTCAAAGGACAAGCAGCCCATTTTCGTCACCGGTCGTGTTGACTAGGAAGGCGGATGGAACCTACCGATTTTGCGTCGATTTCAGAGAGCTGAACCGAGTGACGATCAAAGACGCGTTCCCGATGCCTCAGATGGAGATCTTTGCGCACCTTGCACGAAGCTAGAGTACTGTCCCTCATAGACCTGTTCCGGTTACTGGCAACTACCAATGGCACGGAAGGACAGAGCGAAGACTGCCTTTTGTGTGAACGGACAGCAGTACGAGTTCCTCAGGATGCCGTTTGGTCTGTGCAATGCTCCAGCTACCTTCAGACGTCTCTTACTTCGCATTCTGGAGGATCAGGAGGGAGTAACCGTATACGGAGACGACATCGTTGTATTCTCCAATACAGTGTCGGAACACGTAGACAGACTGCGAGCAGTGTTGCAACGAATCGACGCGGCCGGCTGCAGTTCAATCGTTTGCTTGGGACACACGGTTGGTAATGGGAAAATCCAACCACTGCCAGAGAAGTTGACAGCCATCAAGAACTTCCCAACACCAAAGTCGAAGCGGCAACTGAGATGTTTCCTCGGAATGGTCGGTTACGATTCGAAATTTACGCCAGGGTTCTCCCAGAAAGCATATCCACTGTTCCAGCTGCTGAGGAAGGACAGAAATTTGTGTGGAATGAGGACTTGGAGGTGGCGTTCAACGAACTCAAACAGGAAGCTACCAGGCATTCGACGGTGCCTGACGATCCCCAAACCGAATGAGCCATTCACGGTGTCAGTTGATGCAAGTGATATCGGAATCGGAGCAGTTCTTTCACAACCGTCGGGGACAATTGAGTATGCCAGCCGAGTACTGACGGAAGCAGAGAGGAAGCATTCTATCACGGAGAAAGAACTCGTCCTCGATGTAGAGATGCAGAAGGGGTTGTGACCTCAAAGACTGCCATTTATCCCAATAAACCAAAGGGGACCGGTACACACAGATGTTCGTATTGGACCAGAACGCGCATTCAAACTACTGCGACCCACGATACGGAAAGATGTGATTGATTTCATTCGAGCCTGCTCCCCATTGCCAACAGAACCGAGAGACAATGACGACAACACCGCCGATGCAGTCGATCGTAACAGAGGAAGCCGCGCACACCTGGGGCATAGACATTTTTGGTCCGCTCCCAACAAGTCCAAATGGAAATCGCTACATAGTTGTTATGATTGACCATTTTACGCGATGGGTGGAAGCCATTCCAACGGCAGATCAAACGAGCGGAACGGTTGCACACGTTTTTGTGAACAATGTCCTGGCTCGCTTTGGAGTACCCCACAGAGTTATCACGGACCAGGGCCCGTGTTTTGAGGGGCGGCAATTTCAAGAGATGTTGAAGAATTGGGGGATACAGCGCCTGAGAACATCGCCGTACCATCCACAAACGAACGGGTTGACGGAGCGGTTCAATCGTACAATGAAGGAATGGCTGAATAGTAGAGGTAATAACTGGGAAGAGGGACTGCCGGATGTTTTGTTTGGATATCGCACGACGAAGCATGCAACAACTGAGAGTTCGCCATTTGAGCTGACATACGGGAGGGAACCAAGAATTCTCTTGGATGTCTGTGTGTCCAGAGACAGAGAGGGACAATTAGTGCCGCAAGAACGACACACCTGGAACACCGTGCGCTTGAACGGACAACAGAAAGACAACGCCGAAATAAGCAAGCATATGACGTGAGGCACAACACATAAATGGCGCCCGTTCAGGATCGGAGACCAGGTGAAAGTAAGAGACTACGGTCGACCAGAAACATCCGGCCCCGGCGCAGGAAAATTTAGAAGGCGGTGGAACGGACCATTTACCATCACGAACTGCAGGAATACGAGCTTCCAAATTAACCAAGGTCCTCGCGGGCGATGGATCAATGCTGTACACTTGGCACCCTGGCACACTCGCAGCAAGTTCTTTAAAGGAGGGGCGAGTGTGGTGGATTATCAAGCCGGAGGTGCGAGTATTCCAACACTCGGCGGAATACCTCAACGCGGGGAGGTACGTCCAAAAGCCCACAGCGAGCGGATCGGGGACAGCATGGGCGACCGGACGAGATCGGACCAACGGACGAGACATGGCAGGCAAAATGGGATGGATGACCAGATCGGGGGCGCGATTATTCCAACACTCGGAGGAATATCTCGACACGGTCGTAGAATACGGTCAAAGCCCACAGTGGATAGATTGCGGACAACACGAGCGACCGGACGAGCCATCGCTCAACAAGATCGGACCAACGGACGAGGAATGGCAGGCGGAAAACCCCCGATAGAAGGCGTCGGTCACACACATAAACCGGGCAGAAGTGCACACGACGTGTGAGCGGAAACCGGGGCTGTTGTGGACCGGAATTCTGATTCATAAACGCGAGCGCGCGCGTAGCATGGCAACCAGCGAGTTGGACAATAAAGATTGTGCTTTATTGGACGCCTTTTCGCTACACTATGAATGAGTTTCATTACTATCTTCAGTGAACGTTTGCCAAAGAATCGTATGCATAATGAATGTTGGATGAATATTTTCGTCTTGAGCCTGTCTTAACCGTGTATACATTCATTGCAAGTGTTCTGTCTGTTAACAGGTCCGTGCCTTCGGACGCTAGTTTTCGTTATGTGAAGGATGAACTGCCGAACTTGATTGTAAATCACTCCCATCGTCCATTTCCTCCGGGTTCATGCGCGTCAGAAATTTCAACTCAAGTCACCGTAAAATCATGCAATGGTCCAGCCTTTCGAAATTGCAGAACTGACAGCTGACATCGTTGGTATGCTAAGAAGGCAACCCCCATGGTACTGACCCATCTCGGTGCGATAACATGAGTGATCGATTTCTTTCTGTGCGTACAATGAGCAGTTGTGTCCGGTTGCTGAGCCTTCACACTGGAAGCTGGCCGGGGCGAACGCAATGCACTGGAGTTCATTCGAGGAGAATTCAAAGTGGACTCAACTGGTAGTTTATCAGTATAACTTTTTGGAGAAGTTGTAGGAACCTAACAATCTGACTGTCCGGACTCCTAGCTAGAAAAATAAACAGGGAAATTATTCCAGAAAGATCACAGAAATGGAGAAAACTTGGATGAGCATACACTTTTTGCACTTATCAAGAGGGTGGAAGGTAGACAAAAAGAAATGGACGTTCTAATGTTAACGTAATTGCGAACTGTCATGATTGGCTTGCGCATGCATCGCACTAAATTCATTGACATGAAAACTCACGTCTAATTTACGCAATTCCTGTTCCATCTGAAACGAACAATAATGTGTAGATATACCACAAGTGTATTCAGTGTATTAGTTGTTCAGATGCAGATGTAATTTGTCTAAACAGCATTTTGCAATACGGAATACAGGGTTACAAATATTTTAACTGTTTTGCTGGGATGTTGGAATGAAAAACGAAATTGGGAAAAAAATCCATCAATTCATCATTATATCAGTGCATCGGTGCACAGTTGTGACTCAGCCATGAAAAACAACTCTAGTAAGCGATAAAAAGAGAGAGATTAAACTCTGTCTCTTATGTCTTGATTCAAATACTCAGTATCGTAGTGGCTGCATCTTACAAATGAACCCAGTTGTGTCCATTTACACTGACTCTACCGTAACTTCTCCAGCCAGAGGCTATTTCGGTCACAAGGCTCCCAACCAAGGAGGTAAACTTAACCTACTAATGACGGATTTCTTCCCCCCTAATCAAACGAAATTCATTCTCTTACATTAGTATACAAAAATACATTCAAAGTTAGTATGATGAAATTCTACTCAATTCGCTGCATATCTAAACCCCGTCACAATGGAAAATATAACAACGGACCAATCGAAACGTCGCGTTAAGATACCATACCAGGATTGGATGAACAGCTTCAACGTTACACCTTCCGTTATTCACCAAGTACTTTGTCTGTATTACACCAATCAGCTTGTGACTTTGCATGTGCAGTTATGATCAGTCAGTGACAGACTCTGAGTTCTTTGTTTTGATCATGGACCGGTTACACTTGACCGAATCGTATAAGTAATCTTGGCTGTTCCCAGGCACCCGAATTTACTGGTTTTGGATTTGATGGGGTTAGACGTTAAGGTAAGCAGATAATCAGTACCATTGACTCCTTCTAATGATTTTCCTACCCGTATATTCTTAGACAAATGATGAACAGTTTTGCAGTGCTCAGCTCACGTTGGATTGATAAGCTACTTTTCGGTCAATCGGATTGTTTTATCTCAAACAGATCAATTTTACGGACGGACATTGGCTGTGTATCCCTCTAATCAGAGTAAGTAAAGCTATTCGATTTTGATACAGACATCTCTGTGAACATCGCCCGGCCATTCGATCGGTCATCCGCGCTCGCTGGTACTTGAATGTGACCTTTAGTTGTTCACCGACTCAGCACAATTTCATCAAGTGTGACATGTTGATAGAGACTGACCCAACTGATGATCGACTGAATGGTGAAATACAGACTGATAAATCATGGTTTCACTACTGGAAGCTGAGTGGTTGACCAGCATTCCTATAGTACAAGGTGACGGTGGTTAAGTCTATGTGTACTATACTTTTCGATAAACTGGATAGAGTGCGGAGGTCTATGTTGATCACTTACTGAAGTAAAAACTACAAGAATAGTTCCGAATATGGAACTGCTGATGCTTTCAAGCAGGGTTGAACGAATGAAGGTATTATGTAGGAACAAGCTGAAAGCGTTTATCGAGTAAACGGCCATAATGAATCAGTGCTTACGTGTGTGATGTTTATCGTGAGGCTTGTGGCAACAGGTAATTGCACCATGCACTCTGAAAAGGTGGTTACTCAGCTAACACACGTCTGTAAAGATATGGAAGGTCTGGGCGACAGCGACGCGCTTTACATAGAATGTGTTGAGTGCTCCGTATCTCCGTGTCCGCTTTCTCGTCTGGGTGTGTACGGTTAAAGGTTGGAACTAATAGACAGCGCCAGTAAATGATTTGAAAAGATCATTCAGCAGGCCATGCCCGGTGAAAAGACCTCCATGCGTTCACACGGCTGTGAACAATGGTTGGTTATGCCACTCAGGTAGCCGAAGTACTGTTGCGGCAACGTCTGGTTGTCTGATTTATCAGGCCTATGTGGCAGAGAATCCGTGCACTGATATCCTAAGACCGTGCCGTCCTTAAGCAGACGATTTGGATAGGCATCCTAAGTCCTGTCTCTTATCGGGCCGGTTAGATACAGCAGTGCGTACGTTACGGTTTATGTCAAGGTCGACTTTTGAAAAAAAGAAGATATTGCGTCAAAATTGTCGGTAATATTGCGAAAATACCGGTGGCTTAACATACATAACTTTAAGGGAAAACCACTGCCATCGAATCGTCGAATTGATAAGAGGTGACCACTACCCGTACAGACTACGTATAGTTCTGTAAGTGTTCACTCGTTGGCTACGGGTAAATTATTCCAAAATATTAAGGTTGGGGCCTCATGGAGTAATACTTTCAAAATTTTCAGAATCAATCATTCAACTCACATATTATAATCTGCATGAAGTACTTTAAAAAATACAGCAAAAATCGGCTGACACAATGAGTCCTGATTCGAATATGTAGCTCAAAACTGAGCATGCTTTCCCCGAATTAATCACCGTTTGAACACAACACCGATTATGGCACACATAATGTCAGCCTGAGTTAATGTAGGTCAACTAACAAAACCTAACGAATGGATATTAGAACTGCGAAGTCGTAATAAATAACCAAATTTCAAATTCATAATTTCAATGGATAATCAAAAAGTGCTTCAGACAACTTCAATTCTGATCAGCTTACGTTGTGAAATTTGTTCATGCTCATAATTTTCATCCCTTTATGATCCACGAGTTATTGCGTCCTAAAATATTTCTACCTGCTACATCAGCAACATCACTTGGGCTACTGAGCTAAAAACGAGTCTTCAGGCCGAGAGGTCGACCGGATTTGGAGTGAATTGGTCAACCGTTCCAATAGACTGTTCATTTCAAACCCACACCGGCCTTTGTCTATTCGACTGACCACTGTAGCGAACATGTTCCAATCGTGTACAATAGCTTATCGCATGCTGCCAATCAGTTAGGTTGATTTCAGACGTCACAGAAATGAGGACTTTGCACAGTCCATCATATATAGGAGAGTTGCATCACGTTATCTGTCAAGATAACATGACTTATGTATTCTACTGTCCGAGCTCAATACATTTTGAAAAACGCACATGGCAGCGATTGCAGGGAAGGTAGGGTTTGATGCCAACTAACTAAACACAAGGTGGCTGACCAGATTTACAGCTCTATAAACGAACAAAATTTCAAACGGCACGTTGATACGGAGTATCTGAAAGATTTTTCCAGACTTTATACATAAAACGTGGTGTTTACTTTTGTGAACTGCAATCATAGTGAGAATGCTGATGCCGCTGTGAGTAGTCGCTTG
>LOND01000319.1:100544-115523 GCA_014220965.1 Paragonimus kellicotti
CATTAACAACGAACACACTGATGTTGGAAAAAGCGGTGAAATCGATCGTCAGGTTGGACACAGTTTGCCAGATAGTAGTTCTCAAATGGAACATGATGGCAGTCATAACTGATAGTGATAACTCCTTACACTGTTGTCGCAACCGAATATTTTTTACTCGAAATGTAAACTGTTCATTGGTTATCGCATAAAATCGAACAAAGTCCTAACGATAAACACAACCGATATACCGGGATCCATTCTACACATCGGCGAGTACAATTGATTGGCTGAGTCGTTGTTGAAGTGACCGGTTACAGACACCGTTAATTTTAAGTGAAATGCCTGAACTGATAAAATTGTCGGTATGTTACTAGCACATAACTCGGACACTGGATTGACGAGACTTTTCAAAAAATATCTACCGATCACGACAATTAGATCGACTGGGAAGAGTTGTCCACCAAACTCAGGCAACTGCAGTGACATGGGCACCAAGACACTGAGAAAACTAACAATCCTGCAACATGGAGTTGGTATCCTAAGGTCCATTGTGCACACCGTGGGTACCACGAAATGATTGATTCATTATTTTAGCGGATGGCTACAGGCGCCAAGCATATCGAATGGAAAATCCGAATTAGGAGGCTATTTGTGTGTTTCTAGCGGGTAAACTGGGCATCGGATTGTCATGGATTTCAGGTAGCAACTCCCTTCAACCACCATATTTGTGAAGCCTGCAAACCACAGCAAGGCGATAGAGACCATGTTGTTAGGATACGGAGTGTATGGATCGATCCACGTTAAACAGATACAACTCGGAGCACACGAAAAAGTGAGCTGGTCATTTTAAAAACAGAAAGGTTAAGATGTGAATAGAAATGTGTCGTGAAACGATCTAGCGATCACGGTTAGACGTTTTGACTCTCCCAATCGTCAGATAATCAAGAACAGCAACATAATCAGCGCAGAACTGCGCTCACCAAGCACCAGTCAGATGGAGTATGTCAAGGAGTGGCTGGATCATAGCCAACCAGTGTAGGGATATTGGAATTCCATCCCTGTTTGCAACAAGTTATTTCCAACTTATATCGAAGATCTCGTGTGAAAAGCGTGAGTGAAAGAGGAAGGTGAAAATGGCGACACCGGCAAAGAGGAGAATAGTCCGACAGGAGGACATCGGAAGCAGAGCAAATGAGAGTAGCATACTGTGATCGAAATGGCTGTTTACACCCATAGACAGGAGTTTGTTGTCGGCCAATGGATTCAGATATTGTTCGTTGTAATCAGAAAGAAACAATAGAGAACTCCTTGAAATACGAGACAACAATGGTGCAGAAGTCTCAATAGGTTAAATACCAGTTAATCGTATTTGGCTTACAGGAATTCCGTTTGAATTCTGTGAAAAGGAAATCTTATCGTACGAAAGGCAGGTCGATCATCGAATTCTCGCCTGTATTGCTCCGATGGCTCAAGCCAATAGCCGAGGATACATAAATGATATCTCGAACAAAGAGGTCTAAACAACTCATTACTAACGGCACCAACTCCAGAATCAACATTCTTCGCGGCGAATCCACCTATACATGAAGTCGGTTAGCTTAATTGAACGATTTGAAAGCAATCGATCAGACATGCTCATTACTTGGTAGCAACAAATAGTGTCTTGTAATGCATAAAGTCGTACTTCCAGCTTTTAAAAAACAGGGCGGTTTCCCTGCGCTACACCCCAGGTCAAAAGTTAGCAGACTAAACACAAACTTCCCAGACGAGAGTGGAAAGGGGAGTAGCTAGAGCTCGAACACACTTCAGCGTTGTTAGCCCTAGTTTTCTTAGGATTTAGAAGCTAACACAAATTCAGACTGACAGTAGCTAGTGTGTACTCAATTACGTCAAAATTAATTTGTCACTTAGAACAAGAACAAGTTGACGAACATAAGTTTTTCGGAAATTCATCATCAGGTCGGTACATTCGGTTACGCCATCCTGTGTTATGTTGTCATGAGAAGTTTATTTAAGCCCCTGAACTCCCTAGTTTATTTCCCCCAGATTGTCCAAACCACATTATGATGGACGGGATCGAGTTAATCGTTTTCTTAATTCCCACTTGTAACCGCGTCATTCTCCCGCTGTAACCAACAGTTATTATTCAGTCTTTAGAAATGTAATAACCTGATGATGAATTTTTGGAAAGTATGCGTTCACTAGCTTCTTCCTATTACAATTATTTTTCACTGGCAGAGACCGCAGACAGGTTTGCAGAATGAAAATCCATCATCACACAAATCGCACAGCGTCCATACAACAAAAGCTGCAAAAAGCGGTCAGTTGTTCGTTATAACAGGCAATTTATAGAAATGACTAAATATCTGACTCATTTCGTGGTATGTCATGTGGTGGTATTTTGCCCCGACGCGTCTTTTGCTAATCCGTTTCTTGTGTGCTACAACAGAATGCTTGGAAAACACACTCTACTATAGAACTAGGCTAAGCGCATAGACATTTAAATGTGTACCGAAAAATTTGTTAATAATTTGTCTGTAGTGACGTATGTACTTAACAAGTTCCGTTTCATCATGACGGATCGCAGCCGCACTGAAGACAGAAGCCACGCGCGATGATCCTATAGCCCACCATGGTAAACGTAATCGTAGCAGACAATGGTTCTTCTTCTTCAACAAAGTTACAAGAAATAACCAGTTTCACAATGTCCACATTCCCAAAGTTTCTGCTCTAGTAAGGTTGGAGTCGACGTGCCATCCAAACTTTGTCAAAGCATGGAGCAAGAACGCCGAGTAAGGTTTATTCTACTTGTCTTTGTTCCCATCTTGAACTGATCGTTAACTACTATAGATTGCACAGAAGCGGGCACACCAGAACACGTTCGGTCACACTAAGTCGAACGGAACGAGTCCGAGATGTGTTCGTATTTATCCTGTAAATTAGACGATTAAATTTTCTCCTTCACTCTTACGCCGGTTTAGTTTTGATAGCACATCGCTCTTTGTGCAAGCATGCGTAGCAGGCGACAATATGACAAACACAAGTTGACATACCTAGTAGGAGTAATTAATGTGACCAGGAGCTAGGTAGTTGTATACAATGACAACCTGTTCATAGTATGAAATTGGTTGAGATGCGGCCCATCACACATTTTCTTACAGTGTAGGGTGGTCAATTTGCTCGTTACCATGGGAAGATTGTTGCAAGGACATTCGTTAGAGTGAGCAAAAAATTCCACTTTATAATAAAGAAACAAGTTAGAACACGTTATTTGTACGTGACAGAGAACCTTGCGTTATACTGGCGCCCGTTACAACATCGACCTGCTACATTGTTCCAGTGGCTGAACTGTCTGAAAGGAAGGAGGGGTGGAAGCCTGGTGCAGATAACAGTCTGTGACTGAAGACGTCGAGAAAGATTGGGCTAACAGTGCCATTGCAGTAATCCTAGAAAATAGTTGACTGGGTTTCGTGAAGTCGAGACAATTAATGGTGTGTATAAGCGAAAGCAACAAGAAAGCTGTGTTTATCACATCTGCAAAGGTGTTTGGTTTCGAGATGCAGGTGACCTGAACTAAGCCCCACGTCTAGTTTTTCGCCTCAAAGCTAGAATTGCATCATTGTGTATTGTTTTTTAAATTGTAATTCCATAGCAGATAACTATCAGCATTAATAACTGATCTAATTGTGTCGACACTGAGACAAGATGATCTGTAAGCAACCGATCTTTACCAAGACACAACTGTGAAAATTGTTAGGCTACAAGTTCAACGATCAACTGTTTGCATATCTCCAAAGCGCACGCATATGAGTGAGTTTTGAAACAAAAAAATATAGAGGAAATTTCTCCTACAACGGTTCGTTTCAACCAGATTGATATTTAACAGGAACGTCAACTAATCGAAACAACGTAAACACGAAGGGAAGAATGAAGTTTCAATCAAACTGCATTGCAAAAAAAGTGTCAAATCAACTCAGGTGTGTCAAGAAACAACTAACAGAAACTACGGGGCAAAGCAATAGAAACTCATAGAGAGCAAAAGTTGAATCGGAGCACAGTGAGAACATGCAACATACAGATCACATTGCACAGGATTGCAATGACGGATTGTGCACTTAGGTGACAAACCAAACTGCGAGTTTTCATTCGGTTGAGATCACTGTTCAAAATGTCCCCCCTCCCCCCTCAAAAAAAAGCAATAGTTCTAAACATTTCACAGCTGGTAATGTCTTCTAAATGTTTCGCAAACAGATAGACATGCAACAACCGATAGATATTTCCTGCTAAAACAAGATTTTAGGGCATTCGCTTAGTGATGACGAAGAAATCACCTCATGAAGCATAATCATAAAACTCAGATGCATCCAGGTGGATGGCAACCGGAAGGAACAAACTGAAATCCAGACGATTGGAGGTGGAAGGAAATGATATACTGTGAACAGATGAAACACAACCGAAAAAATGATAACAGGGCTTATCGGGATTGGGTGATGACGGGTGAATAGCATGCCACGATTCAGAACAGATGAACTGAGATGAGAGACAGATGACAAGAACTCTCACTGGTCTGGATTGTGGGATACATTACCTTCGAATTTGGCATATGTCAATTCAGCTGCAATAAACGAAACCAAACACATCAGCGTAGAACCCTAAATAGGACATTCACGAACCAGCGGGGACAAAATGTTGTAGCGAGATAGCAAAAATGTGAAACAAGCGAATGGAATTTAATTTTTTAGTTTCTGACTGGGGTGTGTTTATCTAAAACAATCCGTTCCAATAGTGAATTTGGCTAAATCATGTGAGCAACATTACAATGTACCATTGACGGAAAGAAAACAACTCTCCGATTTGGGATTTACGCGATTCGCCAAGGTGCGGCATAATGCCCCTGTATGATTCGGTCACGTGAGTCATGCATTAAATAGTGTACATTTCAGTCAACACATTAGAAGTGAAAGTTCCTTAGAATTTGTGGGTATGTCATAAGTATATATGGTATGTCTCGTATATGAATCAAATATTTTGCACCAGCCTTGAATGGATGCTACACTAATGTCCGAGTTTAAAAAAAGTGACAGAAACATCAGTTAGAGGAATTTGTGTGATGATGAATGTATGAAACCTCTCTTATTAAGCACGATGAGATACTACGATAATTTTAAGAAAGGGTAGTTCCAGGTGGGAAGGAAAATGAATGTATTTCGAACAACTTTTTGAGAACTGTATTTTGTCCTTCTTCACTTTGACTGTGGCGTCTAGTTTGCATGCATTACAAATATCCATATTGATGAAGAAGGCTGTGTCATCTCTGGATACAAGAGTCAGGTGTAAGAACTGAGTGGGCCGCGAGGTTGTGGGGTTGTGAAGTCATTGATAGTTTCTTGTCTCTCAATTCAGGAATTATTAATGTGACCACAACGCCGTGTCATCTACATTTGTCAGAATGCGTGAAGGGATAGTTACAGAGTTTGAGACAAGCTTTGATGACTGGTACCACACGGACATTGCAATTCTTCCGTTGACTTTGGGAGGCCAAAAATGCGACGGATTTTCGTGGGCAACACGCAAGCCCCAAGTTGAAACGCTCTAATGTACAGATAAGATCCTAGAGGGATTTCGTAATCAGTCGTGCAACAGGAGACTTTTTGGAAAATGCTATAGGCGCTGTAGAGAGCCTCGGGTCACGCTAACTGTACTCCTTCGGTGGTCATAGTAATTGTCCCGGTTGCCGACATCGGTGTAAGGGCAAGGTTGTGAAATAGTTGGAATGAGGGAACGCGTAGAGTTCATTGTATAAATGGAGGTCCTGACAACAAGCTTGTATCGATACGAGATCTCCGATTCAAATGCGCATGAGAATGAAGGTGGAGTATCCCAAGGCCGTCGGAACTAATGTCGGAGTTGAACACAGCGTTGGATATGTCTTCGGGTGTACGTAACTTTTTCTTAACGTACATAATCTGTTCAACCCAATAAATTGAATGTCTGTTATAGATGGTGCTGAGTTACAGGTAACAGGTTAATCTCAGTAGAAGTTGGACCAGTGAGGTGTCAATCCTCTACTGCAGTTTTATCGACGCCGCTACCACCTCACGTAACATTTTTGAAAGATCGGCAGCTGCAACTGTGAGCAAGACGCAAGCCAGTTGATCCAACTCATCCGCAAGTTGCAGCGAGTCTTTGATACTATAACTGTCAAACTTTTGAATGGCTGGCTTCAAAATCTCGACCAACCATCTAGCCAGTTTGTGCTGAGGTGAATTTGACATGGCTAATATAGGTCGAAGTGGCATACCCTGCTTGTGAGTCTTGGGAATACCGTACAGTTGAGACATCCGCCCGGTTTTAGGTATTTGTATGTCTTTTCATCTATCCAGCCATGTTTAAGAATCACTTCTAACTGGTGACAGATTCTTTCTTCTATTAGGCAAATGTTTTCTTCCTCGTCTAGGAATCTAAACTTCTGTTCACTACCCAGGATTGATAACATTTTATCCATGCAGCTCGTCTTATCCATGATTACTGCTTTGGAATTTTTGTCTGGTTTGAGGATTACAACATTTTTCGACTGGGGTTCCTATAGAGTCCGAATTTGTTGATTTGCTAACGAACATTTATCGATCACACGAGTATGCAAAAACCCATAAGCTACACCAAATTATTTCTGAACCAGTTAAAATTATCGGCGTTAGTCGGCGTTAATTCCGAGAGCTGATCAATCAGGTTCTCAAACTGCGCTTCTACAAATATTCGGTTAGGTTCGCGTATGGGTACGGTATAATCCAAAACTAACGAGTGTCCCAGCTGTAGAGCACTGAGTGATACAGATGAAATGTTCTGAACGTACTTACCGGGGTCCATAGTAATAGGCTCAGCTTCTGGTTTGGTTAACATTCGTTCGAAATGAGAAGCAGTGGTAGTTTTCGTTCGATCAATCACAGTCTTACAAAAATTGACGAAAATGATCCTACAGCACAGTGATAACTTATCGACAACATATAGTGGGCACCGATGAGTTCCAAATAATTGCGATGCTTCAAAATGTTAGGTTGTGATGCATCAGAGGTAAGTACTGTATGGATTGAGCTTGTTCACTTGTAGTTAGTTTGAGAAACTTGTATGGATACCGATTATCACTCATGCATCTGCGAAATAATTCCACATTCACACCGTTCACGAACAAGTTTGTAATACAATTCAACTAAGCGATGTAACAACATAATATCTGAGACCAGTATCCTCCTCCTTAAAAATATCTATCCAATAGTTTAAACAAAACAGAAGACGAACACTGGTTAGCATTTCTTATCGGTACCAAACAATCAATAGCACGAAAAACTTTCAATTCAACATCTATAGCAATTAAGGGGGAAGAGGGGTATGAATAATGAAACAACAAAGAAACATCTAATCGTATGATTTTCATGACACTCACCGCAAACTGGGTCCATAACAGCCTGATGGGTATACCAAAAACTTTATTCAATGTCACGGAGAATGGAAGCCTAAAAGCAGTAATAATGATGTGGTCCCAAGAAATTAGTATGTATTGAGCTACCCTTCAAAAGGGGATATCGCGACGATGCGGACAACCCAACGAATTGTCTCTTCGTTGAAACGTACTTACAACGCAGCCGAATTGAGGGTCCTTAATAAGACTCGCAGGTTACCTGTGCCTACAATCAAAGGAGATCAACCTATTGGCGCCAAATCACACTGTGTTTACCAATTCTCATGTAACTGCGGAGAAAGTTACATAGGCAGAACCGATAGATCATTGACCTCAAGAATGAAGGAACATGTACCTAAGTGGGTTCACAAACAGGTCTCAAACCGGACACAGAGAATCGTAAGCCCCAAGCTTCGTCGATCGGACGACACATCCTGTCAACTGGCCACAACGTGGACTTGACCTCAGCCTTCACCATCATAATGCGCCACCACAACCCACGGTTCCTAAAATTTGCTGAAGCCGTCGCGATAAACCGGTTCAAACCTGTGTTGTGTGTACAAAAACAATTATTTGTGAACCTGAGGTTGCCGTGGTCCTAAGTCGCAGTGAGTGTCATTCAGATCATACGACTGAATGCTTTTGTTGTTATTCGTTTCTTTGTTCGGACTGCCCCCCCTCCTCCAAATACTGTAGACGTTAAATTGAAAGTTTTTCGTGTCATTAGTTATTCGGAAACCAGATAGTCCCATCAGAATGCAGATCTCAGGTACATTTGCTACGCAAATAGTGTTCAGGTGTGGGGGGGTTGTTCAGAAATCAACAGCAGACTGACAAAAACAGCCAGTGATTTTGCTTCGAAGTGAGCAGCATCGGTAGATGTGAGGAGGTTGGGTCAGGGAGCAGATCCTTCTAGGTGACGAATTGCTTCAGACATCGCGGCGATGAGGTTAAGATCACACGGAATCACATTCCACGGGGGATGGTTATCTATTATCTCCGGGACATTGAGGATCGTACACGAGCTGTCTGTGAATCCGGAGAACTTCTGTTCGCTGTCAACAAAAGCATTTCGCCATCGACCGTCATATATCGTTGGTGTTGTGTCCTTCTTCTTCTTCTTCTGTTTTTGTCCAAACGGGACCCAACGTAGGTTACTGTTGTTTTTTTATTCACATTAGGTTGTGATATCGTCGTCTTGACGGTTGCCATTAAGCGCGAAATTTTGTCGCAAACTTGGTTGGCGGTCACTCTCCGGGTGGGTATAAGTTGGTCGTTATTCGGAAACGTTGTCACAGACACGAACAATAATCGAAATGAAGCAGCTAATCTAGTGCTGCTCTAGTGAGAATATGGCCACGGTCGCAGTTTTACGGATCAGTCTTTCGGCTGGTCGCCCTGTGATTAATGTTCAGAACCGTAATCTCTTCAAGTTCTAAGTCAGAGCATGAGAGACCTTTAGTCGGTAGCGTCATGGGAAGAACGATAAGTGTTACTGCTTCACTAATTTATGGGAAAGGCACAAGGTAAAAGGATATACAAGACGTAGGATTCCTAGGTTGGCCTCCAGTATGGTAGGCATGCTTACATTCCAGTCTAAGACACCCAGTCCTGTGTATAGTTCATCACATACTGCTGGTGGGTAACTGGATAGAATAGTCCCCATTTGAAACGTACCAACTTGATGACCCAGTAGATCTGGTCACACATGGACAAGTTCAACAGAGCAGAAATCACGGGATTGAGGGAATTGACAGACAAACACGAAAACGAAAAACATGGGAGTAACAACCAGGGGGACCATGACGTCAGCCTACACGAGCAAGACAGAATATCCAATTCGAAAGCTTACATCTGGGGCAATATGAGAGAAACCTAGAGAGAAAGTTTTTTTTACGGAGCATGGGGACTACACACGGAACACACTGTCAAAAAAGTTAAGCACCCAGACAGATACCTTGTAAGCCAACAAGTCCCTTCTGCAACTTATTAAGAAATGCAACCGAATAATCTTCACAAGGATGCAAATGGTAACGATGTCAGAGGGCAGTGTATTTAGAATTCCGGTTCATATATTACAACCAGTCAAACGTCCGCTGTATTTACAGCTTGAAACGCTGTCAAATTATGTATTGCACACGGAGCTACAGTCCTATCAACCGTTTCACTCACGAACAGTCTACGTCTGAGTTACGATCTCCCTGACAGAGAAAAGGCAAGAACAACGCAAAGACCACGAGCAGTATCTCTATCACGAACGAACGCAACGATATCGCAAAACTGCACGAAAATCAGAGCGCAAGTATCGGAACCAACTCTCGCAACTTAGAACCTCCAACAAGTAGGGAAAAAGACGGCCTTCAAACGAGCTTTATTTGCTGCTCAGCCCGAAGGCAAAATAGTGGTTTACAGCAACTGTATTTATAGGTTTTGAGCGGCCTTGGGCCTAGGCCACCCAACGGACCAATCAGAGGCGAGCGTAAATTCTCGAATTTTCGAGAATTCTGGCAGGCATTCAAATTCTTGGTAAATAAGGCGAATCTTTGGGAAAAAGTGTCTTTTGTCAACAATCTGTCACATTTTACCAATCATACAAATATTTGCACAGTTGCGGTATGAGCTAAGTAGAGAACAAACTGACGGTTAGCTGCTCGTATTCAGGAACAGGCTCCCAAACGGCTGGAAACAAGTAGAAATATCAGACCCCTGTATGGAAGCTAACGGACGACATGTAACACCGTCAACAATGAGGCACGCTATGACGCATTTTCCGTGATTTTTCGGAACAACCGGGAACGCATCCTCTATTTTGCCAAGGCTTTGGCTAACAGACGCCGCCAAACCATCGTGAGCTAGAAAATAATTAAAGCTGACGCCGTGGATATCTTGTGGGTCATCACTGTTTTTCAGTCTTCAGGTGTGTTTGTTTGTCTGATTTTGTAGACCATGACCTCCACTCTATAGAACTTTGCCTTGATGGTTCAAACTAATTACACAACCCCGCGTGAACAAATTGTACAAAAGGTCATTCTAAAGCGTGTATGCGAGTATGGAACAGTTACAATGGTCGTATACCACTGCACTGCACACAGACTACCACTTATACACAAAGCAAGCTCGTTCCACCAGCTCAGCTGAGTAGGTTGCGTGCGCGAGCTGCGGAAGGAAAACCAAGATTAGTTCATCTAGAGGACACATGTAGGTCAGCTGAATGGTTTATTCTAATGAGTAGGCTCCATGATAAACACAAAATAGAGGTCAAAAGAAACAACTGTCCACAGCCCATCAGTAGATTGCGTGAATTGGGTTGATCGCGTTCACCAACGAGGGTTCGGAAACAATCCGGATACGCAGGCAGCTGGCGATGGCTGAGACACCCAAAACGTATAAAATTTGAGTGGTTACACCACGAGGCATTATCCATCGAAACAATCAGCGCTTGGATAAAACCACGAGGATGCTACAGAATACAAAGATTCCCTACCACCTCACTAAGTAAAGAAGATGGATACAACCTGTCAGGTCCGGGACTCCATTATAAGCCAGATCACCCGTTAGCAGCGCGAGCCGATAATAACAGTGTGCTCGCATTCGTCTGCTTATCATTTAATCTCATTTACTTCTTTTTCTCCGATTTTCTTCGTTCGAAAGTTTTATATCCAGGGTATTAACTATCACCGCGAGACGAATACCGACTCCAGCCACAACACCGTCTGCACGGGCTCAGGAATGTTTATGAATGTGTGCATGAATAGCTGTCCACTCTGTGCAGTACATCTTCTGGGAAAATCCTGTAGCTTAGGCAAACTATTCATGTCCATCAGAATTAGGAAACCACATTCAAAGTGAACTAAACAGAAAAAGAAGCTATACTACGCGTGATGTATAGACAGACTGCATAAAGCTTGGGCACGACACTTTAAAATACTAAGAAGAAATAGTCTTCGGATAGCGGACAGGAATCGAACCTACACTGTCAGTTCTTGCCAGAGGTTGGTCAATTACACAGCAAACAAAACACATCACAGTAGATTTCAATTGTCTTTACATCGGATTCAGTTTTGACTAACATTCATTCTCTGCAAAAAGAGAAGACGACAGGATAGTTGCGTAGAAGCCTGCAAACGCAATTGGGTACTCAGCTTTTAATCACTGTTGTCCGCACCAACGAATCATGTCAAAGTTCCACGAAATACATTCTGCGAACCACCAAATTAGAGACTAGTAAATGAGGTGAGGAGAATGCGGTGTTAATGCCAAGTAAACGTTAACTCTGCATGTTGACAGAGTGTCCGCCACCTTACACATTATCCACAACGGCCGCTAGTAGGTGGAAATCGCAAAGCGGTTAGAAAGAGACGAGGACACGGACTAAGATTATCCAAACCATTTCGGTGAGTAAAGTTGTGAGATGCTGTCTGTTCAATTGGAAACGTCGCGACCATCCACACAACTGGCGGAAAGCACATCGATTTAGTCTACCTGCATTCGTAAAATTGTTGACCCTCCATCATAATGTTCAACTGAGTTCTGTAAGCCACTCGTTACAATTTTTACCTCACAGTACTTGTTTAACTGTGAGGAGGACAGACAGTCCGATTCGCAACATTAATTTTCACAGCTTAAAGCTGTGACACTAAGCATGCATATAGTGTCCACCAAAAGACATTCGATTTTATACCGATAAACAAAGAAAACTCAGATCAAAACAAAAACTTACCGCATGGGCGATCGCCGACGCAAACAAACTTGTGAGTGGCCCACATATACAGGCTGGTTAGACAAGTGACGAGCACGTGGAAGTGACTGTGGTTTTGAACACGCCGGCATCTGAACTGGTCAATCGGATTCGTTCACCAATTTGAACTACAACAGGATCTCGTGTATTTGTTAACCTTGAGACAATGTATTATTTGATGCACAGGACTAGTCTCTAAGGCTGGACTTGTGCATTCTCGTCGCTGAGACAGTTTATGAAAAATATGGTTCTCGCTCTTGTGAGTGAAGGGCTTGCAACCAGATGTCCTCACTAAAAATGGACAACATCAGATTGAGCTCTAACGCCACTGAACATGCATCGGATGGTAAGAAAGCGGGTTTATCCACTTGGCTATTCGCAACATGGTCATTGCGGTCGGTTGCAAGAGCTCGGCAAGTAATTGCATGCTTGTGTTAAGTGAATAACCACTTTATTTGTTATGCAACAACAACTTGACAAGAAAAACCAGCACATTACTAGTAAATGGGTGAATAATCCATGAACTCGACGTAACTCAATGGCGTTCACGATAGTGCAAAAAATAAATGTGGATCCACGGATAGCATCACGAACACAGTCTACATATGGTGCAGCCGTTGAAGAGAAGAAATTCATTACAAATACATCATGTCATTCAAATATAGCCAGATTGTTCAGAACTGCAGTGATGCGAAAGAAATGAAATAAACCAGGCGAAGTATTGCTCACCCGCAATTCCACCCATTTGTCCAAATATCGTTGCTCACTGAATTGCATGAGTTGCCCAGCCTTGCTGACTACCAAAGTGAGCGTCTCGCTAGAAGGAGAGTCATCCGTCGCACTGGATACATCCGGCATGAACTGGTTAGGTGTATGTTGTACACAGCAAACATCCATGAAACTGTTATTTAGCAAATCGCCCAAAATCGCGTTTCTCCCATTCAAAGGGATGGTCTCTTTATTCTGTGAATTGATGAAAGAAAGCAATGAAGGTGACAGTAGGGAGTGTTAACACTAAGGCAAGCTACGATCGAAGCTTTCACTGAGGAGCTCAAGCAAGAATATTCGAAGTAATCCGGGCTCGAGTCCGCAACATTAGGATGTGGTAATCGGTGCCGTTATTACTGAGCTGGATAAGTAAACGGGAATATTGAAAACAAACTGGTTTATCAAATTGTTGGACGATGTGCGAAGGACGATCAACTGAAGAGATGAACTAAAATCCTACTGAGCAATTAAAAGCGATGAATCTCGTGAAACAATATGACGAGACCGTCGTTCTTCTGGGATGGAACACAAACAGAAGCAACTAAAGCTCAGTAAAAGCCAATATAAAATGGGGAGAAAAACAATGCCAGTGGGACGTGTATGTAGAAATGTAAACCCATCACGCGCACAGTATCCTGACAAGTCAAGAGAAAAATGTCAACGTTGCCAAGTTTACGGATCCGCGTTTTCAAGCTGTGTTGCATAGTCTTGAGACCAACCCCTAAAAGCAACCACTCTCAATTTATTAGACCCTTGAAGGGAGTCTACTTACAGCGGATGTGCATAATAAATACCAGTAGTTGTTTTAATTATCCAGCCAATGATCTACACTGCTTGTGGAACGACGCACGCACGCCATTACATTTGACACTGAAAGGTACAAGTTCAGTGAGCTTGTGCGCACACATGTCGCTGCAAATCGAACAACACAGGATTGTTGTAACGAGGACACCATACGATTTTGGTGGGAGATAGCTGACTGCACGGTTAGATTAAGGATAGACATCAATCGGGATAACAAAACAGTTATCAGAACAATCTGGTGCTCCGGGTTTGTGTATGACGCAAGGGAGGTGTGCCCTCTAGACTAGGAGGTTTCTGAGTGAATGCCTTCCGTGGGGAACAGAAGCCCTACTAAACCACTGTTGTAGTTGATCAGAGACCGGTTGAAGGGTCACATAAAATGAGGGTCATTTACTGGGTAAGACAGTTAGAACTTCCAAGAATATGAAGACATCTTTGTTTGCAGAAGTGCTAGCAGATCGTTGAATGTGTACGAAATGTACATTCCTGTGTTGAAAGGAGAGGCATGAAGAATGGATTGGAGTAATGGTGGAAAAATCGTAGGTGCGGAGATGGGTAAATCCTAGTCACAGAATTTAAATCTGAAGTCGGATTTGAGGTACGATGTCCGAACATGTAGACTGAACGCTAGTCAACCAATTAGATTTCGTGGAGCATTTTAAGAACGTGTTTGGTCCTCCAGTTATTCTTTAGAATCATTTATAACATAACTACAGCACTCATGTACAGTGGTTTTGGGCGGGAGGGGGGGGATAAATTCGTCTTTTGTGCATTTCCTTTTTGGTGTCTTGGGCTGGACGGTTCGTTAATGATAAATCCAAGTGTTATACCGATAAACAAAGAAACTAGCTCACACAAAACTTACCGCATGGGCGATCGCCGACGCAAACAAACTTGTGAGTGGAGTCCGTGAAAATGATCCGAACAAGTTCCTACCAATTAACGAATGAGGATGGATAAGTGAATAGAATTCAACACAGGAAGACATATGAGACAGACGCAAACCATAGTGATCGATAAGCCACAAGGATAGTGAGAACGAATGAGATGATGGCTTTAAACATGATCTGAAGACAGTTTACGACTAGTTAAAATAATCTCAGTTGAAACAATTAGCAAAACACCGTGACGTCACTTGATATGTGTTTGTCCTGAGGCATGAAATCCACGTGACAGCACCCCATCCCACCACGAAATAACAAAAAGATACCACAGCTTTCGGAGCTCATTC
>LOND01000320.1:83130-97475 GCA_014220965.1 Paragonimus kellicotti
GAGGTCAACGTGAGAGCGAACGATGAACAAGACGAAACGGTAGAAGGACGGAGCGACAAGCGAGCACGCAGCGGGGTCGTACGTTCGAGTGCGCGGGGTACTTGTCGGTATCCATACTCGTTCAAACAAATGTTTAAGCACATACAAAAGTTGGAAACCGAAAGAGTACAAATAGCAGTCGTAACTCTAACATAGTCAGTAATAAACAAATGGGGTCGCTACACCCTCGAAACGGTTAATCGCCCAAAATGTTTAAGTACATACAAAAGTTGAAAACCGAAAGAGTACAAATAGCAGTCGTAACTCTAACATAGTCAGTAATAAACAAATGGGGTCGCTACACCCTCGAAACGGTTAATCGCCCAAAATACTTCACGAAACCCTACGGAATTCCCTATCACCCGTCTCTGTTGAATTTTCTAATGGTTTTTCGAGGTATATCGTTCGATTCACATGGTTTAAACATAGAATTTGCACGTGAATTTGAGGAAGGTGAAACTTTTGAAGATCAATGCCGACTTTGAAGTAAAAAAATACTTCACGAAACGCTACACCATGGTTCGATGGAATGGCTGACTTTTATGATGAGGTGGAGTAATTTTTAATGCCGTCTATGAAACACCGATAGCACGCAACAGTTGTGGTAGCGTTTGGTGTTATTATTTTTCTGATATTTTTTGGCTCACATCGAAAGGGACAAACTGACTGAATCCGGGTCAGTTGGGCTTCCAACCTCGGCCGTTGTACAACTCGCTAAAAAT
Source organism: Paragonimus kellicotti (assembly GCA_014220965.1). Taxonomy (NCBI): domain Eukaryota; kingdom Metazoa; phylum Platyhelminthes; class Trematoda; order Plagiorchiida; family Troglotrematidae; genus Paragonimus; species Paragonimus kellicotti. Next base: position 83,892 of record LOND01000320.1, read on the forward strand.
CGTTCGCGGAAACAGGTCTAATCCTCAGAATTAGTTCACATCCAAAAATTTTGACACACATTAAACAATCGCGGAATTGCTGTGCTTCTGTCGAAATTATTCATTAACGCATTCGAATGTACTCCGTGTAAGCGATATTTAAAAGGATCATTCTTGAATACAATACAGGTCCATTCGCTCCCACACACGTTTGTTTGACTGTGTCAAACGTGAAAATTCCATTCCAAAAAATTTCCGGTCAGATCATTTACTGTACTCAAACAAGGGTGTGTGTACGTAGCCTTGCTGAGCTTACGATAATAAATATTTATTACAACCATACGATGATTTCTCTACTATTTGGCCCTCTGAAATAAAATTTTGTGAAAGCCACCGTTCGTTTAAAGTTTGCGGTGTAATCTGTGGATCGGCGGCCGCCTTATTCGGGTCCTTGAACGCGTTTTTTCCGTCGGTATGAGCATCCCTGGATATGCGTAAGTTCGGAGTTGTTGATTTTCGCTCCGTTGTTCATTGCTTCTCACTGAACCATTTTTAAATTAAGATAGTTGTTCATTTCACCTTCTTCCAGATCTACAATGTCAGCGATCGACCCGAACACGGGACAGCTGATCGAACTGCCAATCGATCAAACTGGGGCTTATGTTATGCAGGATGGTACAACCATGTTGACCACTGCACAGCTTCAGACAGGAGTTCAGGGCGGCAAAAGTTTGTTGAAACCGGAGTTGGCTCAACATCTCACTCAACATGTTGGCTACAAGGTAACGTGATTGCAACCGTTTTTCTCACTCCATCCCTCCGGTTAAAACGCTATTGTTCTTGAGCCGAAGTTGGCCTTCGGTTCACTATTTGTCCTCGTATTTGTAGTTGCTGAACCGGACTTCAAAGTTCTGTTGTGCAATTACAAGCTCGTTGGGATAGTTGACTTGCTTGAGATGTTCAGGTAGCCGTGGTTGCGTTTTGTGGTTAGTCATTGAAACTAATGTGTGTTCTTGGACGCAGATCTCATTGTCGTGCATTGATCTTGCTTGTCTGCGCTTAACTTTTGCAATCGATAATCTGTTCATGTGTTTGACTCGCTAGGTGTCTGGGAAAAGACATAGGGTGTTGAGTGATCAATTAGTGGACCGTGCGTATTAATCCGGACTGTTAAGGATGAATGCCAATTTTAGACACATCGTAAAGCCTATGGACGCCTTCGCCAAACGAAGTGCCTTCGAGGTTTTGGAAATTCAGCGATTTGTTCACGGGTTCGAGGTTGGGGCCCAATTCACCCGGATCCAGTCAGTTTGTCCGTTTCGATGTCAGCGGTTTTCTGTTGACCTGAAAGGCAGTCATTGAAAACATGTAGCACCGCTTTTGGGGGTTACAGAGAATACCGAGAACAGAGTAAAATACTAATCTAACAACTTCTTAAGTAAGTGGGAATCTAATAACACTTTGAAACGGTCTTAGAAGAGCAGCCAACAACCTCTAATGGTAAGTCGTTCCAGCTGTTTGTAACCCTGTAGAAAAACTTACCTGAGGAAGGTCCGTGGTCGAAGCTCATAAAGCTTCTTGTAACCCCTTCGACTGTTGACTTCCGAGGTAAAGAATTGTTGCACGAGTTCTGCGCTAAAAAAGTGCATACGGATTAAGTCGTCGTTATCTCGAGAATCGTAAATCCTTACGGAACCGAACTCCATATGAACAGAATGTATAATTAAACATTTAAACAAGTCGACGGACGATGCACGAGCAGACGATGCCGAGCGCAGTTGATTATCCCTACATGATAGAGCGATGTGATTGTGGCCAACATCGGCAAACAGTTGGTAACTAATGTCAGATCGTTTTGTATGCGTTGTAAGTTTTGTGTAGACTGGTTTTTCTACACGTGTAGAATATTCGTCTGTAGTTTGGAAATGTTTTGAAACGGCGTTTAAATCTCTCGAAGCTTAACTGTGGACGTGCCCTCGAATATCTGTTGCTGGGAGGTACAAACCCCCAGACTTTGAGGCTGGGGACTCAGCCGTGTTCGTATAGATGAAACTTCAGACCAATGATGTCCACTCCCAAAAGGTACTAAGGCAATTTGTGTGCATGCCATCAAGGAGTTGGTCTGCTTTTTAATTCGTCGAAGCCGTTTGTATGTTGTACGTCGACGACCAAGCCTGAAATTTTAGGAACATTTCCTGAGGGGCGAGCCGTGTTTTGCTCTTACCGTTGCTGCTCTAATCAACTCTTTCCTTTCTACCGACGGATTGAAAACCGCCACTCACGTTAAAGATGGAGAGTTGTCTTTTGTACTTCACTGGTGCTGCTTTCTAGGACGGTTTAGGGAGGACGGGTGTACTCGAGGGTATGTCGGTATTCTGAATGTAGTTAGCTGGTGAACCTCGGGCAGTCCTTGGGTCAACGACGTTTTACCGCTGATCTTCAGCATCACAGTGGGGTGCGACCGAGTTGCCCAGCCTACTGTTATTCACCTTAACAGCAAAGTAGATGCCAGAGTACACTTTTGTGGGCTGTATATATTGGTATGAAAATGCTATGTGGCGCTCGACTTCAGCGGTTACAATTTGCAGGCGACGTTGCTCTAGTCTGGTGATTTATAAAGGTTCACTAACCCTTGGATTAGAACTCCCAGTTCATCAGTCTGCATTTCCCGCGCGCAAGGTGTCGTAAGATTAGTGGGATTCTGCGCTTGCTGTCACTTCTGTTGCCGTCAAATGTAATGGGGTAGCTCACGTATCTTAAAAGCGGATTCAGCAGATCTGGTGGAATTCCGGATCAAACAGTTGAAGCACGGACGGCGTTCTTTACGTCACCCCAGCTGTTGTTCCGGCATGTTCTGTCCCTGAAATATAGAATTTAATGCAGCTGTTGACGCTGTCGTATGGCTCTGAAACTCAGTTTATTCGCGTGTCGGATGTTCTCAGACCGTCTGTTTTCAGCCGCGGGCGCCTCCGACAGAGCGGCATGTAATGGGAACACCGTATTGGAAACGACGAAGTCTACCAGCGTCCTTCGAGGCACACTTATTCTGTCGGCCATTCTTGTCAATCTTATGGCCTGCTTCGTTGATTTAGACATGTCTGCTCACCGTCCGTCATTTCGCTTCTTGTTTGTGATTGTTGGGTTATGCCTAAAACGGCAACCTCGCGATCAGAGCATGACTTGTTTGAAGCATATTAGTTTTGAGCTCGAGGCCTGCTTGGGTTGGAATTTTTGGGGCCTCCTGACTGGAGTCAGAATGACAGTTGAGTAAATACTATCTGACCTTACAATGGCGCTCCTGTCGCGATTTTCTGTTTATCTCAGTGTGTTTGGCGCTTTCTGTACATTTCGTTCGTTGTGACGTTTATATAAGTTCACGTGACTGTCCGTGTTTATCAAATCTATGACTGTTCGAATTAACTGCCGTGCTAGAAACAAGTCTTGCCCTCCAAACCACTGGTTCTGTGCTCCGCACTGACGTTGAATTCGTAACGACACTCCGGTTAGAATGGAGGTAGTGCAGTTTACGTTTGCCGTGTCCACTGCCAGGAGAGCACTTGGTGCGTAAACATTCCTGGAATAACCGGCTGAATTGGCTTTGAGCTCTTTACAAAGGGAGATCTGGACGATGCGGCAGAATGTAGATATTTAAAATCTTTATATCTGGGGTTACTACGAAGTTGGTATCAACCATTAAATGGTGGAAGCTTTCTGTCTCTACTTCATCTGCACGACGTCTGCCTATTTACCTAATGGCTACCGATTTGTGATGAACTCAAACGAGATGTAGCCATTTGTAGCATTTGCCTCATCCATTTTGTGACAGTTCGATCGACTCAAGTAATACGCCTTGAAGCTACTATTCTGGAAATCCTGTGTACAGACGCTCAACAATTGCCTCTTAACGTTGATATCATGGAATACACACTCTTTTATTGTCTGTAAACAAGGCTCTTTAAAGCCTTCATTTCTACAAATGGTTCATGTTGGTCTTACAGAGCGGCGTTCTTCTCACTCCTAAGTGAAGTGGCCGTGCATCATAACACTTGGAAGATTTAGTCTGGATGTCATTTCAGTGATGCGAATACTGCCCGGCTTTGGGTTAAACATATCTTTGTATACTTATACGTATACACATCGGTACCCGGATAAACGGATGGGCTAGCTCAACGCCACCGGGCGCGGCTTTAGGCTGCGGATTGGAGAACGACCTTCCACGTAGAGGCTGAATGCGAAATAAGCGGGGTTCTCCCGGCGCACAAGCAGTCAGAGAACGAGTGGTAGTTCTATCGGGGCGTGGTGTATTCACGATTGATAGGCGGGTCTCATGAAATGCCGCATAATCTCTGGTGCTACTACGACACGGCGTATGTTCCCCTGTCACAAAAGGGTTTTGGGTGCCCCAGCGGGAACAACTGGTTTCCTGGACAACGTGCCGTCCGTTTGGCGTGCTATCCACACGACGTACTGACATCTTCAGTCTCTGCGCGCGAGTCACCTCAGTGACCGCCGGCTTTAACGAGCAAGCAAGATGATCCGGAATGGCTGTGCCCCATTCGAAATGGCGTATGAACCAATTTGGTCACCGGCCTCCGGCAACAGGAGGCATGCGTCTCAACAGCCCTGTCGATCTTGGACTCCTAGGCTGGACAGATCTATCACATCAGATCCGCCTTCATTAATGAATCCCCAGATAGCTGCGCTGCTTCTTTCGCAACCTCCTGCAGGGCGCATTAGACATCCTGGATGGATGAACTCTGTCCGGCCCCCAATGGATTGCAAACTCTATGCCCAGCCCCGCTACCTTGTGGGTTAATTTTCTTTTGAAACAATGGCTCCGGGTGGGGCCCCTCAAGCCAACTCCCTTCCTCGACCTAGGCAACGAGGAAGTATTCCTGTCACGACTTTTTGGCTGAGATTTCGGCGGTTGGCTTTACTTTCAAGTCACATTACCGCATCATACCAATCTGTCTCGTCTGCCTGTCTTTTTTCAAATAACTGCTAGGTGTCTCCCGAATACCTTTTTCACGCACACGCCAGATAATCACCTCATTTGCCGCTCGCGACAGAAGTCATAGCCAGAATGATAGTTTGTCAAACACCATTGTTCCTTTGCCTAAATGAAACAAACCCCTAATCGCCTTTGAACACCATTAACGTTTACTACTTTTGATGTTCGAACACATGCAAATAAGTGCAGGCTGCTCGTGAACCTACTTTGAAGACCGTCGCCATCGATGCTGAAACACGATTTCAGGATTCTAGACCATTGCTGCATGTTCACCCTCCTTCAGGAGCTTCATCACGTTGGTAAACTGTACGCATCTCTGGAGACCCTGCGGCTCAAACCACTGGCCAGCCCGTTGATGTAATTGCCCTAAGCGCACACGCAGAGAAGACGCTGCTTGACTAGATGCAGTCAACAGCCATGCTTGTGCTGCCAGACTGGAAATTGTTCACCATAAACATTGTCTGTTGTTACGGAATATTCACCCACAGACTGTAGTCCAGACGCAGTCAAGATGATTCCTGTAACCAGCTCACTAACCTTTTATACATCGCGCGACGTACCGACATTGCAGTACTGGCTGGATACGTGAACGCCCAAGTAGACAGGCTAGGAGTTGACAAGCTTGACTCAGGTGGATCACATTCTTACGGTATTTGTCGAGTAGACAACGGTGAATGTTTACTTCAGCTTCGTGCTGAAAGCGGTCAGTTTCTGGCAAGTATTACTTTTCGACGTTCTGGACTTCAGTGTGCCTTTTGGCGACTTCCATCGCCGAGTCGATCGTTATCAAAATAATCCAGGCCGCTGCTATCGGGATCTCTTAGAAGCTTTTCCATCTCATCCGAGCAACTGGTAGCAGGAAGCCAGGTGTGAGCGAGGTAATCTGTGAAGCCAATGGTGAGCCTATTCATAACCTGCAACGACGCTTAGGACGCTGGGCTGAACACTTCCAACAGCAGTTCAACTGGCCACCGCGCCATTGACTACGCCTTCGGGCTCTGCCTGTGCTCATTGGTCTGTTGACGTTTCTCCGTCCTCGGAAACAGAAGTCTCTCCGAGATCAGGTTTCTGGAACGTCACAAGACACCCGGTTTAAACGAACTTCCTCGTACACTTTTTGTAGATGGAGATTCAGTCTTAGTTAAAGAGCTGACAACTCTGCTCCAAAAACTCTGGATCAGTGAAGTTGTTCCAAATGACTGGGTTTGTTAACATTGTCTCCATTTTCGAAAAGGCTCACGCACTTCGTGTGCAAATCGAAGAGGGATTAGCCTGATTCGTATTGCGTCAAAATTGCTCGCAGCCATTGTACTTCGTAGACTAAACAGAAACGCGCAAGAAAGTTATCCGTGAGGAGCAAGCTGCATTTCGGAATGACTGGATGCATTGACCACATCTTCACACTTCGCCGGATGCTTGATCTCTGACGTTCATAAAGAATGGGCCAACAGCTGTTGACTTCTTGCACGTCAAAAGCGCCTTCGATTCAGTTGACAGAGCTGCACGCTGGGACTGTCAATCGAGGAAGGGTGTGCCTGCAAGATATGTGAACATCCTGAAAGCAATTTACTGTCAGCCTGGTCAGGGTTACGGCTTATGGTAACGCATTGTCGACCTTGAATGTCTCAAGTGGGGCGCGGCAAGGTTGTCTAGTCCCTCTTCTTGTTCAACTTTGCTCTAGACGAGTGCATAGTGTGTACCCTGCGAATGTGATGGTATGGATTTGTTCCCACGCATTCGACTTGGAGACAGAGTATATGGACAACATTGTTCTTATCTGCAGTGGCTCATAAGGAGCCTAGAACATATTAGATTAGAGGCTTCAATTCGTCAATCTGGTATGGCTTTTGTNTTATTGTCCCATTCAGTGATGAAGTGGTCGACCTAGACTACACTGTTGACAAGCTGCTGCTTTTCCGTCGTTGTTTTTACGTACGGATATTATGGTCTACTAATTCCCGTTCTGCCCACTCCTCTGGGGGTATACTTTGTAACTCGAAAATGTCAGTTGTTCCTCCAGAATTGTGGTTTGCTGTCGATGATAATGAGGCGTTCTGTAGGTCCGCCTACAGAAACTAATGGAGAACGTCGTTCTTTACACGGTTTTTTGATTTTGCCCAATTAATTTACAGGACATTGGTTATCGTTATTTGGGGTTCAGTGCAACGTTGTTTGCTCGGAGGTACCAACCCGTGTTTAATAAATCGGAGATAATTGGAGAATGTACATAGAGAACAAAATTTAATGTTCATATTAGGGTACCTAGAGGGAATCTCAATGATTCTGATCAAAACCGATTTTCGTGCAACGCCACACCTATCAACGGTTAACGGTCGCAGTATTTCCGTGTCACAAGGATATGTTTGTCCAGGATGATAACACTGCACACTTTGAGTCGCCTAGATACGGCGGTGTGGCGTCTAAGTATGTATGTACTGTCGGTTCTTCTCTACTATATCGGGTCAGTTTACGGTTTACGGGAAGTACATTTCACGCTAAGATTGGTATATGTCAGGATTGCCGACTCTCCCCATGCCTGTTCGATTTTGTCAAAGGCAAAGTAGTGGTGGTCTGTCCGAGGCGTTCACAAGATCCATATATTGATCTGTCCCTGCAGAGAATTGACTCGGAACACGCTGTCGACCATGTATTGTTCGAAGCAGTTTTATCCGTATAAATTTGAATAATGCCAAAACTGTTATGGAAGATGTGTGCGCGAACAACTTTTCTTTCGTTTTCCACAGTTACACGGAGTACTATCCAAATGGATGAGGGACTGGTTGCGTACAGGCAACTAATAGAATTTGTTAGTTAACAGTCAACACCGTTCCAGGAGCGTGTGTAACATGTCTGAATATTTGAATGTTCTTCTCAATGGACCGAGAAGCGAGATAATTAATAAAATAGGATGCGGACTGGTCATAGGCAGTGAGTAAGCGATTCAAATATCATGCATACACCAGTCGAATAACAGATGAAGTGATCAGAATGCAGTCGGTCAATTTTCATTGAATTCACAGGAACAAACTAAGAGCAAGACTGTATATTATGAACATAGTAGGAAAGTGTGGAAAACAACATTTCACCATGAAGAGATGAGAGGTTGAAAATGAATGAGTTAGTTAGTGAACGGCCCCTATACTGCGGATTACCAAGGTAGCGTTAGGATCATTACCCTCTGTTTCTGGACACATTGGTTTTTTTCTCAAGGTATATCGATGGCGCCTCGGAAAAAGCTGAAGCACGTGTTTTCAATCTGGCAAACAACACTGAAGGCATGTGAGTGATCTACCGTGTGACCAGATTTGAGCAAATGTTTTGTTATGACATTCCTAGCCGTTCCAGTTTTGGTATTCAGAAGTCATTTCAACTTATGCTGCGAGATTAGAGTGTGTGGTGTATTCGCTGTACTATCTGCATACTGCAATTCGCACGTTCAGGTAGAATCACAACACAAGGTTTGACTTAGCGAATGTTGTCATTGGATCTTTCCTCGGAGTTAAGTGCACGCTCGTTGTTGAGTACAGCACAATGAGCTTAGTTGAAGTATGCGTGCGGTTTGCTGACATCTTTTTTCGCCCCATTAGAAGTTCCACACCATCACCATTGAATGGTCACGATATGTACACCGGCTTACGAAATACCCTTGTGAAGGCTGGTTAGTTGTCGGTTGGTTTTGCATGCTTTTCGGCAAAACTTGGGCAGTAATCATGTTGAATGAAAATCTGCTTGATGAAATTGGGCTCTTTGGATATACTTTCGTTTGAAAAGATCTTGTGAACTCTGTGGCATAATATTCACACAAGCTCTGTCTTAATGCGCCTTACCGAATCCCGTTGGCAGTGTGGTCAGAATTGGGTACTCTTCTCTCGGTGCATGCTCACCTGCAACGTGTATTTGACAATTTGAGCCTCGTGTGTCGAATCAAGTATTTAAGCTTCTATCTCGGCATACTTCGAAACAGCGGAACGTTGTCAAATGAGTACAAAATCTGTCATTTTGCTTCAAATGTGGATAAATTTGTCCTCAGTTTTTTGACATGCACTTGAATAAACCACAGGAGAAAGCCTTATCAGTAGGTCTGAAATTCTGTGTTCCACTATCTCGCACTCATTCTGTTGTAAACAAAACTCAGTTTAAATATTTCATTCCGAGACCTTCCGATACGAGCCTTACGGAAGTCTTCCATCATGCTTGCCTTAAATCTCGCATTGGGTGAAGTCAACAAGTAAACAAGATCAGAAGAGGAGTTTCTGGCCACTTCGATCGCTTATGCTGATTCACCTAATCCGTCAAAATACACAGAGTTGGGCAGTTAGATCAAGTGCTAAAATCGCCAACCCATTGTCTACCACACCATGTGCTTCTATTCAATCCCCCCCTCACAGTGGTTTGGGCACAAAGTGACCAATCGGTGACTTGCGAAAAGGGAGTGCAAGCAATCACCAACAAGTTGACTGCGATAGGTCGTGTTCACCATCCGGCCTGGGGTCATTCCTAGTTGCTCACTGGACCTCTAGTTTGTTTTAATATAGATGGCTATCCGCATTCCGTGGCGTTAACGTTGCCGTTGTTTGGCTGAGTTGCTTGTAGAGCCGGGGGTGTTAATGAAGCGAGGCAGTGAGGGAAAACTATTTAAATGACGTCCTACCCTCATTTGCCATTCGGTCGCTTGGTTGTCAGGTGTGAGCACCTTGACGGTAATTGTTTGATTTTATATATCGGAGTTTCAGCAAGCACGTGTCGTCCCATTCAACGTGTTTTTAAACTTGGGCTTGTTCTCATGATTGTGTGACGGTTGCCCATGCATTGCTGTTGGTAATGATAGTGATAACCTCGTCCCAATTTCTTGTCATCACGATGGTTGTCACTGTTAACCGGTTGTTCCGTCTGAAACAGGGGAAAACCCAACACATATTTCAGACATCACGCCGCAGGAGGTGCTCATAAAATTGGTTTTCGATTGAGCAGGTGCTTCCATTCCTGACAGAACCACTGTCAGCCACTCTATGTATTTGTCTGATTTACTCAACTGACGATTCTTATCGCACGGTCAAGCACCTGGAAACGATTATCAGTCCGGCGGTGTAATGTAGTTACCATAGTCAAATTGTTGTTCCCCATAAAAATTCGTGCGTTGTAGTCAGTTTACAAGGAGTGTGTGCTACGAAAGCTTCAGTGCTATCAGTATGAGAATTATGTGAGTGATAGAAATTCACTGGCCTTGGGTAGCTTTGATTACGATTGGACATGGTGAATAAACGGGAACGAATGTACGCACACGTCGTGCGTTTAAAAAAAGTTGATCTCCAAGTGGATTAATCTCGTGCTAGGCCAGCCTTTCTAGAAGGCTCCACAGTAACCTGGAGAGGATATAGTGATCACATCGACACATCGCCAGTGAAACGGTCTGAACGCGGTTTGCTCAAATCTAGGCGCCGGCGAGTATTAGTACTAGGCTCGTCATTATCTTTGCGCATAGCTTCGATGAAACGGATGCACTGAGAGCCAGCAATTCTGACCAATTTGTCATTCGTGCGAAGTCTCATTCATTCAATCTCCCGGGATCTTTCCGTGGATGGTTACACTACATCTGGGACTTCCTGTTAATATTCCAGAAATGAACGACATCCTTACGTGTTTCATTCGGTAGTCCACAGCCCAGTGTAGTAAGCTCACTTAAGCAGAAGTTTTAAGCGCTGGCGGATACGAGTGTCTGCGTTTCAATACACATCATGCTGTACATTCTTGATGCGTTATTCTTTTGTTCTTCTCGGTCCGAACATGTATTGCTTTTGAACCAATTAGGAACTTAGTTTTGACAGCGTTAACCCTGCTCCGTGGGGAATATGGTGTTACTTACGAGGAATATGCATCGTTAATTTAGTACAAAACTGTGATCTGGCCCAGTGTAATTGTTTATGCACGTTCGGCAATTTTGTTTGCAACGTCCGTCTATCACCAATAATGTTGCTTTCAATCTTAGACGAGAGTTTGCTGCAACTTGTATATATTTGCACATATTTGTGACACAACCCGACAAAGAAACAGGCGTAGCGCCGCACAGCGTATGACTCAGAGAACAGTGGGTGTATATTCAGGTTCTCCACATGATTACCACTGATTTCGGTTCTGGGCCATGCCTCTCAGTCTCTAATCGCACTTGTTCTGAGGAGGTGCGCTGAGTTAACAGAGGCCAGCTTCAACGTCAGTTGTTTCATACCTTGGTGTTAATTCAATTGTCTAGCTGTCACGCTGCCCCCTTCAAAAGTCCATGGGATCCGTAACTAAGGATTACCGAGATAAACGTTGAGGGTAGCATAGAGAATTCATGCTCGCGTTAGCGGAATGCATGATACGATTTCGCGTTGTGTGATTTAGATTACTATCCCTTGAGGTTTATCATCTAACAGTCCCATTGCTTACATGATGAGCTTACCATGCATATGCAATCGTGCTCAAGAAATGGTTGACAAAGTCTGGTAATTGTTGATCACCTTTCTCTCGAGTACCTTGGTTTCTCAGTCGTATAGGAAGACAGCGCACAGATGTGCAGTATATCCGCCTTTTCACAAAAGGTTTCACATCCTTGTTTCGTCATAGGTCTCAGATTAAAAAACGCCACTGTGACTCATGAAGTGCAACCTCTGTTCCCATATCCACCAATAATCATGCAACTATCCAAGTGGACGAAGTTCCTGACAAAATCTAACATGCCCTCACCAAGGATGGCCGCAGACGCGGACTCCTGCCAATCCTCGAGGTGCAGAGCCCACTTCAAATCCACATGTTGATGTCTAATGCCTACCTGAAGTGTTTTAAGGTTACCCATGGTTTGTCACATTATTTTTCTGTCACCAGTGTGATCTGAAAAAAAGTTTGTCATCGGAATATTCATTTTCAGATGCCTCTATCTCCGAAAATGTTAAAAAGTGCGATTGTAGTGCGCTCGACAGCCTAATCCGAGAGCACAGTAAATAAAACGTCCATACCTGATTCCAGTTTTTGCTGCGCACAATAAGCATGTTCCGTGTTACATCAGGCTTCTAGTTGATGCCGAATGTTTTTGGATCGTAAAGAAATACTCCGGTGGTCATAGTCAACCGTTAATTTTCCATTCAGGGAATAGCAGTATGGCAGCTGAGGTTTGTTTCTGTTGGCACTCCTTGCGTTGTGCCTCACTATCCGCATACTTTTATGTATTCTGCAATGTGCCACGACGTTATGAGTATTACTGTTTTCTGTCTGACTGCTCTCTTTTGACCGCCGTTCTCGGCATAGTTTTCCTGATCACTGCAGTTCGCAGGCCTAGTCACTATATCTAGTTTGCAAAATAAGTCCTATTTCGAATAACCGACCATTGGCACGGATGTGATTATACAGCGCCTATTCTGCTCATCTACTTGTGACAATCCCCACACCGCACCGCCACCAAGCGCGGTGGAAGTTGGCGTGCGACGCCTGATCTATTTTTTGGTATTCTCACAGACGAATTTTTAATAATGCTTTGTGAGTGCATCGATTTATTTTCCTCCCTGTCTGTTTTTTAGTCCACTATTGGTCGTGGAGGATTTACCATGGGAGCCAATGATCAGCGTTGGATGAACATGAATGCTCCTCGATCGAATCGAACTATAACAAGGTGGGTATTTCTTAAGTCCAACACTTCTCAAACGCGTCAATGCGTGTAATGCCTGAGTATCGAATCTTAGTTCCTACTTAAATTGTAAAGAGGCCTGGACATGGTCCCTGTCCATTTGAGGCTTGTGTAACATTTGCACCTTTATGAACGGTCACTGATAGTATAGCGCCGCAGTTCCAGGTTGTTTAGTGAAAGCACGCATTCCGGTACTATTCGGGAACATTGCCGGTTAACCGTCTTCCTCACTGAATGGGTTGCGGTCGTTCTCATTGGTTGAAAACATTCGACTGTGTCCGTGTAATCTTTTCATCTGTTTTACATAATGTTAAAGCATTTTACTCGACCGTTTGGCGATTTCTATATTTAATCCTAATTGCTGAACTCGTGGCAGCTCAATTGCTGTCCGATGTTACGATTGTTCTTGTAGTAGTGTGAGCGTCTTAGTATTCGGTCCCTGTGTGACTGTGTATCACACAGCAGCAAACACTTAGTGACGTAAAGCTGGAACCTTAGTTTAACTGATTGGTGCAAGAATGACAATGGTGGACAATACACTGTTGTGTCATATGTATTTCATTTAAGCGCCTTTACACTAAACGGTCATTCTCGCATGTTTATAATTCGATTCCAGTTTATGCATTTCCAAGTGGGATGATTCTCTACTGATGTGTTACTCTCGATAGTGGCGAAGAGGCGATCTCTTTTGAAATGACGTGTATGACGGCCTGGTAGGCGGGGTGCCAGAAATTGGCACAAAGGCTGAGAGCGCTCGTGAAGGACGAAGTGACACACGACCGAGCCGACTATGAGGGTCACTCCAAACAGTAATGAGGAAAGCCTTGTCAAAGACAAATAAAACGGTATTTTCGAAGAATAGGATTCTTTCCACACAAAAAATCACGAACCATGTCAACAAGGTTCACAAAAATGAAATCGCAGATTATATCGGTAC
>LOND01000320.1:144251-160220 GCA_014220965.1 Paragonimus kellicotti
AGAGCGGATCCCAAATGCGAATCTATTCAATCGAAAACCAGTAAACAGGCAATAAACACAGGTGATTCATACGTCTCGTGAATGACAACTCGGTCATGCAACTGTAACCTTGCTCATTTCTGGTCAGCATACCTTCTATATCTGACAAGAGTGTGACAAATGGAATATGCGAGTAAAGTTAGGATTAATCTTGCAAGATGTTTTCTTCTTTAGAAACTGTCTCACAGATTATGAAGTAACATTTTGGGTGCCGCTTTTCAGTGGTGTATATTCTTCGTTATAGATGAAACGGTCGAGTCTACAATACCGAAAGAAACAAATCAACTCAGCTCTTGGCCATATGCATGTCAGCCAATCAGAACACGAAAACTCATCAGCGAACCCGAGAAGATTTCATTAAGTGAGTGTGTTTCTTTCTTATCATCATGATTATGCCAACCTTACTTGAAACGAACACACAGTCAATATTGAAGCGCTCACTGGATATACATAGGAACCAGTTTCTTCACAAAGCTTATCTCCAAAATTACAGTTCATAACCCACTGTAGCTGTGTCACATTTTTATGTCACCAATGATGATAGGCTCTACCACGTTCTCCACGCTGTGTACAACGTCGTTTCATGCACAGCCAGAGTGGTCAGATTCAGACAGCAACAAACATGTTTTCCAGCTGTAAAGGACGATAAACCTTTTGATGGCTGCTGATTCTGTGGCTCAGCCTCACATATTTTCTATTAGAGTAGGATATTTTGAAGGTGATAGTAAGGATAGTGTATGTATTTTATTGAATACAAAGACGTCTATTGATTTTCGACATAACATGCTGCCACATTATAACTGCAAGGTGATGACCATAGGTGATATACCGGACTCTGGTCCAGTGTTTCGATGATTCGTACAGAAACGACCTGAAAAGAGAAAAGGGCCTTATTGCCTGTTTACTGATTTTTGATTAAATAGATTCGCATTTGGGATCCGCTCTCTCCTTACTTTGACTCTACATGTGTAGCTCGTTCCAATCAGCAGCACAAATTGTTTTACACTAAGTCGTCGTTTTTTCTTTAATGGTACACCACAGACTGAGTAAACGGTGTGTAGCACCAGACAGTAGAATTTGTGAGAAATTAGCTGTTCAGTAAAGATATGGTCAACTCGGAATCACTCTACAAAACTACAGTAGCCCGCTTCAACAGCTATTCCGAAATCTTCAGTCTAATTAATCGGTTCAATTTAGAAGACTATCAACGTTCTCGGCAAGTGAGAACACACGTTTCTCAGTGGCGATTCTGGCAGCATCTTCACAAGACAGTTTACACAAACAGCTATCTGTGTTGTCGACATGAACCATACATCATCGCGAATAAGCGGATTAAAAAAGAGTCGTTGTATTGGGCGTCGCAAAACACACACCTCCATAAAATGACAAAAAATCTTTTCATTCTCCAGGGTTTATTTCCCACCACTGTTTTAATACACTAACCCAGTAGTTTATTCTAGTCCTAAGTGACGTAAATGTGCTCGAGTGTGTCTAGCGGCCTCTGGCAAAAATGGTTGTAGGTCTTTAGTCCGTTACATAAAACCTCAGTTTAGGAATTCTTGAAAGTCACTCACTGGTCACTCAATTGCAGACTCCATTTTTACTTTCATTTCTTCTCTGACAAACTGACAGAGGCTGTGTTTCCTTTTACATATCCAGAAGATTTTTTGGGTCACAATGGAAGTTTGTTTAAAATGAAGCCTCAAACGTTTGTCAGATAAACTTGTTTCCGTCAGAGGATGGGGGCCGATTAAAAAAGCCTGTTGCTGACTGCCGTTAATGCTTTCCCCAGGATACAACCGAAAGCCTTGATAAACTCTTATTCGCTTAGCGGAAGTTGTGTGAAACAATGCGATCGTGATACCGTTCGACTGATGATATAGAAGCAGAATAATATAATCACCATATAGATCATACTGTGAATTGTTCAACCGTGTGTAAGATATTGCACATTCGTCTTTCTTTCTGACCAGAGTGATTTCTTTGAGGGCAGGCTGAGTGCCACTACTCGTAAACGAGACCTGAGCAGGATTTTCTCAAAGATCCTCGGATTGTCTGTGGACTACACTTCAATGATCACGATATCCGATTCTGTATCTGGGTTACTTACCAGGCAGTTCGGGATGCTTCACTCTGAGAATTAATCAATGTACTGCTCGCTGGTTTGCACCCATCTTGAGTTAGCCATCCGTATATAATAAAACATATCACGCCTATTGAGAAAGTGTCACTCGCCGTCCCTTATCCTGTTCACACAGGTTCTAGAATGGAAACGATTTTCTGGGCATTGTTAGCACGTCAAAGATGGCTCAAGTTTAGAATATTGAACCCATCACCATCCTCATCAATCTCTAGGTTGTTTATCCTTGCGGGGGAGGGGAATTACCATCTATTTGTGAAACATCTCTGAAGCTACAAAATCAAGGAAGCTGCATGACTTACAGACAACACTTATTTGACTTCCAAATATCCTATGCCGAAGTGTTTCATGAGATCGTCATCAAACAATGCACAGGTTCCACCAGAACAATTCCAGTCGAGTAAAGCTGTGTTCCCTGCAAACATGATGGTTGGTGTTATGTGTCTTGTTGAAAATCCTAAACTCAACGTTGTCAGGTTGACTAGTTTGACTTATTTTGATTTTATTTAACCCATGTGGTTTGTCTTTCATCGTCCTACCTCGTCTTTACTGTTCATTTGTTTACGGTCGACTACATTCGCCTGCTATCAGGTGACATTATTTGCTGGCCCATTCACATAAATGTTAACTTGCTTTTGCTTGCCTCCTAATGTAGTATGTTGTTGTGAGCCCTCGAAAGAATATGCCAGTTCGTACACGGTATAGTAATGCGCTTGACAGAAATCGGATTCTCCTCCTCGTAATAATTAACACGGAAAATCTCGGTCCCGAAAATAACGCGACTGTCCCCGTAATTGCTCCAAGACAAACCAAAGACGGGTGCAAAAAGCAGCTTTGTTCCGCTCCAAAACGTGTGCAAAAGAAAATTACAAGGTATTTATATGATGCATAGCGACCTACAAACATTCTCGAATCAAAAAATCGAGGGACAGATATCGAAAATAATAGTTAAGGTCACTAAGCCATCGATGAACATAGCGGAATAAAGGTCGGACAGGTAAAAATAATAGCCAAGGTTAACTGTCGACTGTCATAGACAGTCCCGCTCATTCTAATTGGATAAAATCGTTTTCTTGTGGAAGGAGGCGGTTTTGGACTGGAAAAGATGGACTCTCTAACTAGCAGTTTGGGACCCAACGCACACCACATATTACCCTGTCTTACCGGAGAACAGTAGTTCGCAATCCGTTTCATTCCGGACGACCTCTATAGTACAAACATGACGCAGTTTTGAAGTCAATTTTAAATGCTCCCAACTTCATATCGATTTAGGGGACGAATGATCGGGTGAACTGTTCCTGGTTGGCTGAATTATGGGAGATCTAGGCTTTGAGTTAATCCGAATCAATGACATGAACTGAAGGGCTCTACGTAGCACGTGCTCCATAGAGTTGACTGACAAATCCATACTGGGGCTGGGAGATCTATTTGAAGTTGAATATCTACTCATCCCATGCGTTCGGTACTCATGAGTACTGCCAATTCGGTGCAGAATAGTAACATTAGTAGAATCCAGCGTTCATTGCTTGAGAAACCGTTACCACGACATTGTGAACTGTCTACAGTATCCATCATCATGCTTTGTTCAATTTATGCCAGATATGTATACCTATATTGAATGCACTTTGGCGGTTGTTCCAGTAAGTCTGTCTGTTTAATAAGACAAAAAGAAAACAAACTTCGTGGCTTAATCACACTTTGACCGATATGTTGCTGGTTAAATTTCGTAAATATCTGACACAAAAACAGCTGGATGTTGTTAATAGTATCAGGCAGAGCTTCGTTTGTAGTACCAGGTTGACAGCAAAAGTTTTCGGAATAATTTGGCGGAGTGCACGTGACTACCTATGGAAGTGAACTTCGTATTTCTGTCCAGTATATAGTGATTAACATCAACTCCATTCGAAGTTGCCTGCAAGGTAATGAAGTCAACTACCAGCGCTAGAACACAGTTGTTCAGGTTTCTGTGGACGTATTATATTCATGCTCCAGGGTTGTCTATCTAACTCATCGTTTAAGAATTTCGAGCCAGAGTTTTACTTCCCTTAAGCTAAAGTTGGCGTTCTCGCGTTGTCGACTCAAGTAAATCTCCGACGATGGATTGCGCGAGTGTAGGCAGTTCTGAGAAACGAGGATTCCCCAATACAGTAGCTAAACCGGGACCCAAATACATATCTTGTTGGTCAAGGAAAGACCTCGTTCTGTGTTGAAATGATCTGTAAATCTAGCCCAGACTTTGCCCATGCATGTTCTTGTCTGTTAATCAGTATATTATGAAACGGGTTTTAGCTAAGTGTATTTCTTTCTTGTAAGCTGTATGAACGGACAGAGTCGCATTTTTGAATGTTGTTCTCAGGAAGTGTAAACCGACGTGACGTTAGGTGAGGAGGATGCTATCCGAAGCGCTTACATATTTACTGATGTTTCACTTGATGACGTGTGTCCGATGTTTGCAACTTTGCATTTGAATTCTACAGGTAAAAACGACTTGCATGTCTATAGCACTGTGTGTTTCGGCTGTCGACTGAATCAAAACTGACGGTAGCATCGATAATGGTGATATGTGAATTTTGCTCCGCTGCCTCATTTACATACAATTATCATACTTGCTTGATTCTAGGACTGCAGTTGATCACTGCCGTTAGAATTTTTTTAAACGCTACTTTTCCACTGAATACCAGTTTGTTCTCGTACATGATCACGCACCGTTCAATACAGTGATGTAAGTTTCAGAAGATAACTTAGAAATAGTATAATCCACCATGATGGAATGTTAAAACGCAAAAATATGCGTACACTCACACGCTCCAGATGGGGCCCTCACCGGATTCGATATGGTATTGTACAATTCTGGGTAAGTTGCGGCCCCCACCAGAATGACACATGGTGGACACTCCGGTGGCGAGTTGATTAATAGATGATTCGCGGTGCCGGAAACCATGTTAAAAGAGACGCTCTGAGTGCCTTTTCTTATGTACACTTGGTACGAATGTGGCTGGCAAGAATCCTGTAAAATCCAGGAGATGTTCACGGTCTTGCCTACCGACGTAAATTTTACGTTCGATGGTTTGCACTGTAGCTGAGCGGAAGAAGATGCACGGAAACAATGCCTGAGTCACAAATAGACCATCTTGCATGTCACGCAATATTTACATAGTCGTCCACTATTACACACACCTAATGGGACGCTGACCATTCAATATTGTACCACTGGATAAGGCTCAGGCCAATTTTCGTGTGAGTATTCCCAATTTAGATACAATAAATCCCAGTGATATTCAAGTACCGAATCAGTGAATCCTCGAAGGACCTGTCTCGTTAGTATTGAGTAAGACTCAAGAAACACATTAAGTGGTGGGCAAAACAAGCTCGTTTTCGGTTATTCATCATCAGGCTAATTACATAACACTTTATATGAAACAGGGTTGTCAGGGCGAAACGAACAAAAACAAGTAGCAAGTTCAAGTGAGGTCAGACACGTCATATAGGCAAAACTACGGAGACAACAGTTTTGTATTAGCGATTACCTGACAAGTTAGACGCATAACGACTCACTGGGAGATCAGACGGAGAAGCCTGGAAAATATGACGGCATCTGGTGTCTGGACTAGTGGGAGGAACATCGTAAAAACCATCGGATCAGAAAGTTCACTAGCGCAGCATATGTAATTGTCGTCACCTTTGCTACTGCGAGTACAAAATCGTTGAACAGCGAAGAATGCTGACAATAGCAAGCCTGTTTGACCGTACTACTCGGAATTAAGCACTTCAAACAATCCTAAGAAACGTGCTGTAAATTGGATCTCTGGCATGTGGTCGTTATTTGTGGCACAAAAGCACGAATTCATAGAATTACATCAGTATTGTGGAAATCAGTGCCTGTCAGTGAATGTCGACAATAAAAAGTGGTGTCAAGCTGTGGTCTAACTGGTCCACCACAGCAAGTTACCCCCGAATTAATGATTCTGACTGGACAAAATGAATAGCTCGCACCGGATGGTATAGAGTCAGATGAGTATCATACGTACACACAAAAATGGCGCGTCTTGTACTATACTGATGACACGTATAATTACCGTTAAGTGGTAGTTGATGTAAGTTGAAGATCTATTATGGGTGATGTAGTTCTCACATACTAAATATATTTCAATCAGCCTTCGTCAAACGGAAACACCCTACTCGAGTTTCGCTATTCTTAGAGTCCGTCAGTAGTGCATACGTCTGCCACCAGTTGACAAATCCAAGGTGAAAGTGGATGAATATTTTTTTGGACACCAAGTTGACCCTTCCCAAGATCTCGGTCGTCAGTTCGTACATTACTGTAATCCCCGACTTTGTCTATCCGGTTTGCCTGTGACATTTTACCCTCTGTCCACTGCGAACGTAAATAAACGTTTTCTGTTCCCTCAACTCAGTGCATTTCTAATAAAGCAAGTGAATACTGTAAGGACTTTGTTTGAATGGAGATTTCTAAGAATATTTTCAGTGTCGAACAGCATAGCGCAGATACTGACTACTCATCATCGTTAGCAAATACGGTACAGTTTATCTAAGTTTTACAAAAATGGAACGCTCAGAGAGACGATGTTGAAGAACATTTACAAAGAGTGGATCCGGGCTGGACATTGCTCTAACATTTGTCGCATAGTTGCATAATTAAGATATATCAAAGAGATTTCAAGTTGAACATCAGTCACATTTGATCGTGGCTTTCGCATTTAGACAGACTTTCCAGCCAGTCTCCTTCGAGTTTCGCTCTGATTACAGCTTGCGGGTAGTGCACATCTTTACCGAAGCTGGCCGCGATAGAATGCCGTCAGCCCTTTATGCGAACCGTGTGCGATTTTATTGCACATCTTTTACCCGCCGCGACTAAGAAATCTGGCCCGGACGGGTCACGCTTTTATAGCTGAGACCCGAACTCGTGTTTTCACTCGTGCCTACCCACGGACTTCACTTAAGATACGACTAGGTTATCATATCTGAAAGCTCAACTACTTTGGCTTATAAATAATGATCAGGTTGCTCGATCGTCTCGATAGAAGACGCAGTGACTGTCCTAATATCTCCGAATCAAAAACCCCGTGTTAGGACCTCCTAGACTGGTTGAACCTTTCGATCTCATTAAACCTGTTGGGTGACATTTCCGATCACCAGTGAATCGTCGGCACTTGGCTAATTTCAGTCTGCCACGTTCAACTTGAAATTGCCAACCCTTATCTACTCATCAGAACCACAGTAGGATGTTCGGTGATTGAAATTACAGAATTTGTATAACTGATGAGCATGATAATGAGATTAAGCGGTTAACTCATATTTTTCATGTTGATTTATATCCACGATACATTAGTAGGTGAAAGTATGAACTAGCTGTAGCGAGAGTATTGGTAACATCGAAACAACAGGGAAAGCTGTCATAGAACGGCCACAGTAGTGCACCCTTGAACAAGAGTAAGTCTCCAACACATGTCGAGCGAAAGCTTGTAAGAAGGGCTAAACAATGTTTGACCAACACAAAAATAGAACGAGAATACGAAGAGGTATGGGCAAATATTTGACAAAAACACGGTTAGTTGCCTCCAAGGTCACACGGACGACGGTTGATAGGGTTATCCTACTCACTGAAGGGTGATAGGTGGCTTAGTTGATACAAGTTGAAGGCCACTCATGTCAGTTTGAAAATGAACACCCTGATAAACGTTTCGAGCTCCTGTTTAACTCGCAATCTAAGGTGAGCTGTATTCATCCGCATCAACAGAAAAAAACGAATTATGCAGCAGTATTGTGTCAGTTTCTGTCAGAGTTTATGAATACAAGACAAGTAACGAAGCGAACAAAACTCCAATTATGAATAAGGTAGGTTGCCAGTTTTATATTTGAAACTAATTGTCAATCGGAATTTGTTCGTGTCTGTCCACACTAGTACGGTTCGAACAGTATACACAACAATGACAGGATCACCGTATCAAAACGGTGGCTTATCTACGTGTGACTCATGTTCTACTCGTATGACCTTGAATACGCGGCTTTTAGCAACTCACCAGTTTTGTTCGACATTGCAGGTATCCGTGCATGTATCTTAGTTCTCTGATCCGATTTTGATGAGTAATTCCCCCATTATGTGGATCTTATGATACTTTTAAATAATGTGTATTATTCAACAAACTGAATGGACAGTATGAATATCGGATATACACTTCTGAGCATGAAAATTATCTTTCCGTAATATGTGTTACATCACCCGATAGAAACTCTGGAGTTCCTAGTCCTGTCAACCATGAAGAAATCTGTTACATGGCGATCATGTTGGACAAGGGGAACTAACTGCTTCATTGCTCTAGACGGTAAACGTTTCAGACGTTCTTATTTCCTGACTGACTGTCGATTTTCACTAAGTGTGGTAACAATGTTGAGTATAATTTAAGAAAACATTACCAAAGAAACTGAAGCTCTAACTCTAACGGGAAGGTTTTTCTAAAAACTTATTATGTAATAATTAATAATCCGCATTGACTACTTCGTTTGTTTAATGTTAGCAGTCTAAAGACAACCCGCTTGGACTTTCCCTAGAAAGATCGTTTCCAAACATGTATGTGATTAGAAGGTTTGACAAAACCATCGAAATTACCTCTCATGCTGTTCAACCAAAAACATGTTTCACATCCAAATCAGCACTTGTCTTGCCGCTCGAAGGTATGACATCTAGTAATGTTACATATTTTTTACTTCTTACACACACTCAGGACACATTGATAGCATAACGAGACATTGGCAGGACCGGCCACGACACATTGGTAGCACGTCCACGACCCCCCACCTTATCCTAAGCACGCACGTAGAGTCCAAAGATAGAAAAAGCACGACAAAAAAACGAGCATAACGAGACTCATGATTGCATATGAACATGAATATCATCTGTCGTGGTTGATGGTTGAAGAACAATGCGACTCCCACTTATTTGTTTTATTCTAATCACAAAATCCACTGGGACGCTGCATTCAAGCTAAGGTACAGTATTGTTTATCAAGAGTAGGAAGTTATGCAGTTTGAAGGCTACAAAGCGTGCTGACGTCCGTTTGCACAAAGGCCACTAATCCAAACGTTTGCCTCTACTATATTCTGTTGTTGAAACAAGCAGCTGGGCTCCACAACAACAACATCATCAACAACACAACAACGTAAGCTCAAATGTCGCTGAACTCACTGCGGGAGAAATCGCTTAGTTCTCGCGTGATGACCCTCATCCTAGTTACTGTGTTGTATTCAACAGCAAAATTTAAATATTGAAACCAAGCTTGTTTGCCTCGTTTTGGTTTCTAGAATTTAATACAGTCGAGGCGTGCACTGTACGAAAATCAACCTGAAAGCACACTGAAATCCTGTGGCTAGTTTGTCGATCGGTCACCAGCAAGACTGTAGACGTGTTGCCTGTTTGCTCGATTGTTAAGAGTGTGCGAAATGTAGGTCTCTAATTTTCAGGTATTTAGGTTGCGACTATCGGGCTGCAAACTTTCCGTCAACCAAAATATACTCAGTTCTTGGTCGTACTTACTTTTCTTTGGCCGCCATCCCAAAACGCACGTTGTCTCATTTATCAAAGGTGAATGCACTGCAGTAACACAAATGTCCATTGCATTACAACCGACGACATTCGTGAATTGGGCCTTGGTTACTTGACCGGGAATGATGTGAGTGCGGACGGACCCTGAATGCTCGTCCAAACGAACGCTATAGTTTACCGGTTTGCAGATTGAGTCGCTTGTCCAATCTACTAGAAGCATGTGGTCTTCCGTGAAGGTGAGCTTTGGAGTCCTGGGTTTCCGGACATCTTACAGAGGGGAAAAGATTATGATAAGTAACCGAAATTGTTGTAATAAGCCAAAAAGCAGAGGTTATTTATCGTTACACTTTGTTGTAGGAATTTTCCGTTAACTTGAAGATAAAACCTGGAAAAACGTAATTCCGTGGCACCCCAGTCAGTGCTTCCCATGGTTCCGCCATCTTACGTGCGAAGGAGACTGATAACACTCCGGATGATTGTCCGATTATTCGATTCTTTTGCAGCGAACAACGTTTCATATCGGACAGGTATTCTTTCACCTGGATAGTACACGTGCTCGGCTGGCGGCAGGCAATGTTTAATTTCACTACGTGAAATGTTCAGTGAATCCAACAACTTACAATCTACATCTACGCATCTTCACCGGAGGTTCCACTTCAAAAAAGAGAAGTCGTTTTTTGAGAAACCTTTCTTTCTGACTACGTAAATGATGCAGTTGACTGTAGTGCATCTTTACGGGCATTTGTCCAGGGATTACGTGATTGAACTAAAGCTTAAGTTCGCTAGTAGAGTCTATTTTGTGATTTTTTAAATCTGTTACGGACGAACAGAACAAAATGTAAACATAACTTTAGGCTTTTAGGTGGCGGTCACACGATGAAAGAAGGGGTGCAACTGTAGGTCACTTACCAATAGACACACACAGTAAACTCTATTTAATTTGATCAATAAAATATTTTGAACACATCGAAAACATTATCACTAGGTAAAGTTAAATCTGAAACACTGAGTTCCCTTTAACCACTTCATCAGAGCAGAAAGAAGACATATTGCGATATGTTAACATTTCATTTACTCTCATCAGTCGCAAACGTAAAACATGCTAGTTATATACATCATATAGATAAGGACAAACAGGGACTAGACACGCCTACAAGCACAAATTATTATGTAATCACGACCATGGCAACCCGATAGGTTGCCTCAACCACTTTTGTGCACATAACGTCGGCTGGTAAGTTCGAATGAGCATCGCTTCGCAGAAAGCTAATAACTTCGGGTTTCGATTGCGCAACAATATCTTGAATGAGTTTAATGGGTCAACTTGGTGACCTGTTGTCATGATGTGTTTAGCAATCGATGACGTTGGATTTCGAGCCGTCAATGCACCAAGTTGAGGCTGGTTCATCATCTGTTTTCAACCACTTCGGGATGTGTTTGGTAACTCTTGCAGCCGCATACGTTCGAGCCAGAGCAGACTTTATGCTCATGTGTTGGCCAAATGGTCACCTTTGAATGGCAAGAGTAGATTAAGACACTGTTTCAAGAGCGAGACGTATTTGCACCCCGGATACTCTGCGGACAGAACAGGAGTTGCTGTGATAAACTACTAGCAGATAGATCCCCCGACGAATTCATTGAGACACTCAATACGGTGAAGAAGAGCGCTGAGCCCATACTGACGGCTCAAAAGAAGGATGTTTTCCTATTCTTGCCATTCAAAGGTGACCATCTAGCCAGTGATATCTAGCTGTAGTCTGTCTTCAAGTTACATATTAACTGAAGCATACGTGCGAGAAATCACTCGCAATGTTAGGCACTGTGAATGGACACAAAAATTTCGAAATTGGACACCACTCAGAGTTAATTGCAGTCTTGGCATTTAGATAAATCTTTCGGCTAGTCCACTTCGAAAGGAATCACCAGACTCGAGTTTCGATCTCACCAGAGCCAACCGGTGGTGCGCATCTATCTAGTAACAATTCTTAGGAAGACAGGTCTAAAACCACAATTTTTGCAAAGTAAGGTGATATAAGTAGTGTGTTAACGGTCAAGCTTTGTTTCCAGGTTTGCGGAAAGTGATGCACGTTTCCTACTAAACACAAGAAATGTTACTTTGAGCTCGGAAACAACGATTTTTTCAAGCTTGTTGTGTCTCTACTTGAAAATAATTCTTATGGAACGAACTAACAGGAATTTAAGTTTTATTCACAACAACATACTGGTTACCTCTAGAGTTCGCCTGAAAACTCAGTGCACTGTTTTCAACAGTTCGGGCGTTAATCACCGAATCATAGACTGTGCATGGATGAAAATCGTGCAAGCTGTCCGAATCCTGTCCGAAAGCGCGGCGCGATCGTTTGGCTAACGTTCCGTTCTCGTACCAGGTAACATTCACATTATCATTTTCGCCCAACTGACTTGGTCGGATCAATTTCAGTTTGTTTGGTTGGACCAAGAATCCAGCTTCAGAATCGAATGAGTGCGCTGCTCATAGGAAAACGAAGATGTGAAGGAAATAAGCATGGAAGTTTCGAGTAAAATAATTTTAAAATTGTGAAAAAATAGTGAAATGTTATGCTACTCAAAAACAAGCAGTAGTACGAATGAAGTCTTGACGTCTGAAGATTTTATTCAGTACATGTTTCAACCAGCCGGTCGTGTTAGTTTTCAACGCCCTTACTGAGATCTACCCGAGGATGGCGAATTGTACAGCAATGCAGCCGGTCCCTAAAATCAATTTTTCTCGAATCACTTATAAAAGAAGGTAACGATTTGTGAACATATCAACTCTTGGGCGAGTATATTAATTGTTTTACTGCCAGTTAATCAGGTATGTGATTAACTACTACTGTGTGAACACAGTTGACTATGTGAAGATAATTCTGTCCTTCACACACCTTGACAATGTCAAAGTGAGTGAACGGTGATCAACCAATTCTGAACAGCCAGCCTGGAAATAGAACTGTGAACAGATAACAATTGGATACAAACGCCGCCTAGGCGAATGGTTAGATGCTTTAGTCTAAAAGTTAATAGGCTCCAACAGAATCGAGACTGGTACTTCTGTCAAAAGAGGTTCTCTAACAGGCCTATCTTAAAGCAAAAGCTATGTTGGAAGACTACTACTATTTATAAAATTCTCCAGTAGCTCAATAATATCAGCAAGCAATATTACCAATCACATAGACAGGTCAGTACTTTTACTCCCGTTATCTATGGTCAGTAAAATGCAGTTAGGTCATATTAGTCAATCTTCCAACGATTGCAGCTTGAGTATTCACTCTCGGTGTCTCAGATGACGAGCGTTCATATTATTTTCGTCAATTATCTACCGCGTTTAGTGCACTTTGCAGGAAACGAAGTGCTAAACCACACGATAGTTGGGTATTAACTCATTAGAGGTTTATTATATGCCAGAAATGAAGGTTATTCTCAACTTCTTTCTCGAAAACACCGTGCAGCAACAAAACTAGTCAAGACACTAAATTACTTCGAAGGGAACATGCCCTCTCCGTATCAACTTTAGTATTCCATATAAGAACAAACGGAAGCACTTTTCTGCCAGTCGAAACAGTGATTCCTCCTGCATCTACCTTTAACTGCGTTTACCCATTCATTTGCAACTGCTGCAATCGTACTCTGGAAGCTCAGGCAAGGCGTGACATACCATCACGTAGCTAACGTTCTGTTTTCTGCAGCAGTATACCACTTAAGCATGGCAATAACAAATGTGCTGGAGCATCTCCTCAACCAAAAGTAACGTATTGGTTCTTCTTTCGATTGTGATTCCACCTTCTACGTTCATAGTCGAAGTGACCAAATTTTACTATTGATGGGTTTGTTGGATACTCCCCAAGAGTTGCCCGTGTCTGGTCCAAGACTACTGACGGTAACCACGAAATTACCTCGTTTCTGAGTTTCACTTACCCGTCACATTTTTATCGTGTACGACATGTCGTCTCATCAGTAGTGAACGTATTTGATCGAAAATAGCTAATGAAATGTCAATTGGGAGCAACGCTTTTTCTCTATTATTTCACTAAATCCATAGGGCTGATTACCAATCAGTTTCTTATGATTATTATAGAGATTTATCTAGAGTATCAAAATGCTAAATCATTCATTAAGCGTATATTGGATAACATTCCTGACAAATGTTACTAGAGGCGGCTGATTTACACAACATAGGAATGTCGGTCGTGAAATCTGTTTTTTAGTTTGTTGTTTAAACTATATATATATGGAATCGTTCCTTTCGTTTCACTTAGGATGCGTCCATTGTGATATTACAGACGTTCTTCTCCTGTTTGAAATTTCTGTATTTATCTACTCAACCCCACCCATCTCTTGTCTGATGCAGCGCCTTTTACTAATCACGTGAACACTTTCGAGAACCTACTGATAAGGAGTACTCAGACTGTCCGACAACACAGCTCGGTTATCTGCGATTACTATAACTCTGATCTAACAGTGTAGTAGATCCCACTCCTTGAAATAAACCAAACCCATTAGTAATACATAGCAAGCTTTACGATTTGAATGATAGTTTAAGAACAACAGACTGATAATAGTATCATCTACTGATGTACGCGTTCAGCTAACTGTAACACAGACTATAATTTTGTGTGAATACTTACCCACTTTCAAAAGCACACAGACAACCAGCAAAGTGAACATCATGTGAGCGGTCATGGTGTGTATTATCTGGTGCCCGGTGGAAGAGTGTCAGTTATACACTGAGTACAGAGGATTATATGCTCCCATCGATCGGTCATTAGGACTCAGTATGACACTAAAAGAGCAGATTATAGGTAAAGAATTCCAACTTGTTGTTGACTGTGTTACCGGACCATAAATCATTTGAAAGTTATGGAATTCCTACAGCACTCCATCTAGCAGTCGGGATGAACAGACTAGCATCTTGTCTTGTCTGTTCAAAAGAATGTTATCGTACCACGTTCGTGCTATTTACGAAGTTAATGTTCACCCACCCCGGTGGCTTCAAAATGCACAGTTTAAGCGCAACACATAACAACTATCATACCGATCAGCCGAAATATGTTCCATTTTTCTACCTACTTTTGGGGTCGTTTGGTTAATCACTGTTTGAGCCTGAAGATTCCACCTGCCTTGACTGTAAAAGACATAGTGAAATTAATACTTATGGATAGTCTAAGATTGGATTGATATAACTTGAATAACGCCCATACTTGTCAACATCTTTCACATGCAAATCAACTATCCAGCCAGACCGTTTTGAAAAAGCAACACAAAACTCGGGATTCCCTCACATTACCGCTTATCAGAAGAGAGGTTTTTGATGTGATCTGGTTAGAATTCCTACTAACCAAGTAAGTTAAAACCAGATATGAGGTAAGTTAGGTTTACATCGATTAGAACACCATTACTTATAGCTAGTCAACAAATTGTCTATTAAGCTTAATTGATTCTAGTGTTTCAACTGGACTGAGACATCTTTATCGAGGGGTTATTAATTGAAGTTGTTTGGAAAATTACTGCCTTCTTTGGAAGAGGATCGAGCGGATAAAACTGGGTGTTTGCGTATGGAACCTCAGTCATGCTTAATGTGAGGTCATGGGTACGATGATCAACATGATTTCCTCAGGAAGTCCTACCCAAAATTCTAATCCCGGCCTTGGTAAGGGTAAACACTGTTGACGAGTGTAGCAAGACCATATTTTGATTACACTACTCCTATTATAAAGGAACTGACCGGGTGTCCAGTTAAGTGGGAAGTTTGCAATTCAATTGAAATTATTTTTGACCTGATGGTACTAATGTGCTTTTTACTAATGCATACGAAAATTTTGCCCGCTGATAAAACAGCATATCTCAGTTATCTGTGATTAACGCTTACGACGTGACAGCAGTGATACACTAAAGTGGTGAGGACAAGCAATCGCACTTTACTACCCATACAACTACTTAGTAGTTGGGCAATTTAACTTACGTAATATGTGTTTATTCCGTATCAACCAATCACGATCATCGGTGGGTTAATGCCCCGCTCTTCCGTGCCTCTCCAAGCAGTCTGTTTAAAGACTTCACTCACTCTTGATGTATAGTGAATAACGAACACCTTATTAGAATAATACTCTGGCATCGTAGTTTCTGTCGAGCAGCGTTTAGTTTTCCGCACAACAACCGTTTCATGATCCCAAATTTACTCATCCAGCTGACATTTCCGAACCAAACAAAACAACGT